>JAVQJD010102708.1:0-10172 GCA_036023655.1 Nannoperca australis | reverse complement strand
ACATTTTTATCGACAGACTGTAAATCTTGTAATATATTACTGTGGCTGAGTATCGAACCTCAATACATGTTTGTAAATATTTTATACAAACCTGAAAACCATCAAGTACTAAGAGCTGGCTGAATTAATTTTTGCTTTTCTGTTAAATCGAAAAAAGTTTCTGGACAAACATGTTTATATTTCTCAAAGTAAGGTATAGAAGTAAATTCGTGCCATAATGTGAATGTTAGAAGCAACCTCATTTTGAAATATAATCACAACTCAATACTTTAATATAATAATTAAAAACTGCCAAATTTATAGTACTGAAATATTTTACTTTGGAAACCATCTGTCTGAATTTATGTAAACTCTGACATTCTTAAGAATCAGTTTCAAGCTTTATTTCAGGTATACATGTGTTTTGGAAATAGCCAATATTCAGATTGTTCAATTGAGATCTAAAATTCAAGTCAGGTAAAAAAATTCAGTTTCTTACATTGGCCTGGTTAAATCCAGAAACTAAATACAAGATGTAAAATTTCAGAATGAGGTATTCTGTTGTTGTTAAGATTCAAATAATTATGACAATTATTTGTTTTCATGTTTTATGACTAGCCTAAAAACATTTCTGCCCCGCCCTCATAATTTAGAAATGGTCATAAATTTGGATTTCAGTTAATGCAAAGGCTTTTTCACCCTGACAAGAGTAAAACCGCTGGGAAAATACTTTTGTTTGGTATAAAGATGATAGATTTTTAAAGACACAACATATTGTCACAAAATGTTATTGCTTGTGAAATACCGCATGTCTGTGAGACTTTGTATCTAAAATGGACAACGGAAGAAGAAATAATTTGTGTTCCGATTTAAATGCATGACTAATATAAAGTTATGAATAGTTTTGTCCAATAATGCTGCAACTCTAATGCATCAATTTCTCATCACAAAGAGCTTATTTGAGAGCCATCAAGTGAGATAAATAGAACAGATAGAGACAGACAGGGAGGCTATCTGCTTTCATGCACCATCAAATTACTCTATGGACTCAAATTTAGGGAGGCACCCGCTCAATGACACCTGTTCCATTAGCCGGACCTTGTTCAGTAATTGAGCTCTTGGTGGGTAGTTAAATTGGTTTAATCAGGTGTGTTGGGACTTCAGGGTAGCAGAGGCTTGCCAGAATAACGTAGCCTTTAATGAACTTTTGTTGTCGTGGCCGTGGTGAAGTTGTTGCCTCCCTACGGACAACAGCAAGGCAGTGACAGGAGGAGGGCTACTTACTGTGGGAACTCAGGGTTGTAGAGAGTGGGCTGAAGGATGCCGGCAGGAAAGACTGGAAGAAAAAATACAAAAAGAAAATAAAGAAACAACTTCAGGGAAGTGAAAATTTCCAGATGTAACTCATACTGTATGAATGTCACACTCTGGGTTTGGAATTGGTCCAGAAGATAGCTAGTGCCGCTTTAAGGTATCAGTGTTTTCCCTCTAAGGGGAATCTCTGGTATTTTGAAACCTGGGCCCTATATCTTCAAATTTTGGGGTTGAAATGACTAATAGTAGATTGCCTCAGCCTGCATCTGTGAAAAGTACGTCCACTAAAAGTGCATTCTTTAACAAACGGTCTGTCTTAAAACAACTGTTAGAATGACATAAAATTATGCACAGACATTCGTTGTCCAAGAGGATGAATCCTAATGACTTCAGTTCTAACAGCAATAGCAGGTCAGAGTTTTCACTTATCCTGTGAAATAACTGTATACGAGATGGTTTTGCAAGGATTTTGGTGAAGACAATCATGTTCAGGATGAATTTTAATAGATCCTAATAATAACTTGGGATGCCCTGAATCTTTCTCACTGGATTTATCTGCAACACTAATGGCACTTTATACTTACACCAGTACTAATTAGCAAATGCTAGCATGCTAACATGTTAAACTAAACAGTGTAAACATTATTAGCACTTTATTTATAAGCTTTATCTGCTATATCATTGTCATTATGTGCATGCTGGTATTTAGCTCAAAGCACCACTGAGACTAAGTACAGCCTCAGTGTGTGAGTGAGATCAGACATTTGACTGAGCCAATTAAATCAAAGTAAAAAGGCTATATCAATACAGCTGGCCATGAAGAGAAAACATTCACTGAGCAACTTTTAATTAAACCTCTGTCCTTGTCTCTTTTATCTTCAAACAGAACATGAGACTAACCATGAAATAAAATAAACCAAAGAGGAGGTGGTACAACTTAAGAGGGCAATATTAATTTCATAAAAATAAAGAGTATAAATATGAATACAGAGCTGAGAACTGAAGTCACTGGGTTAAGTGAGAGAAATAATGTGTGTTGGTAAAAGAAATGACCCAGGAGGTTCTGATGACTGTGTTTGTCTGACTTCTCCTGTCCTCTAGCATCAGCTTGCGAGCACACCATTGATTTTTCTGTGAGAGATTTAATCCAGCAGGCAGACACAGACAGCGAGCTGATCCTGGGAGAAGATGAGGAGAGGAAGGGAGAAGGCTAGATTTGTTAAAACTCGGCAAGGTGTTACTGCTTGTTTTTCCTCCAGGGGGGTATTAAGTATGTGAGGTGGAGATGGAAGTAGAAAGTGAGCGATGAGAAGGAATATGATATGAGGAGCTTGACGCTTTTTTCTAAGCGGCCGATGCGTTTGCAATGTTTACAACAGGCGGGAACATGGTGTAATTGCATGTAACCAATGCACGGTCTGTCTTGTGGTGCAGAATGGCAATGGGGGAAGGATTGTGCATGGGCGTGGAGACAGATGGTAGAGAGAGAACACAAATATATCAGTATGTACAATAAAGAGTCACACACTCACCCATTTGGTTCTTGTTAGGGAGGTAGTAGGCATTAAGGGCCTGAGGTGGGAGAAGCCACCTAAGGAGAAAAGCAGTGTCAAACAAACAGGGTTTAAAAGATGTGATCCATCTCACACACATACACACACACACACACCCACTCAAATCTACCTACTTGAAACACACCCCGATCCTGAACTCAAACACCTTTCCCCAGCTCTCTCTAAACCCCCTGGTAAGAAATATTCAGTGTGTGTGGTCCCACAGCCAAAGTTCCTCTCTGCATATGAACCCACGGACAGTTACTTTATGGTAATCCGCTTAAAGCCAGACCAATCGATTGTCACAAAATACCCCAAATGACTAACTCTGAAAGTGTGAGGTGCCCTTGTTCTAGGAGTGAAAGACTGATGGCTCTGTAGGGACTGTGGAGAAATGGAGGGGAGACAAACGTGGGGAGGAAGGGGAGGAGTGTTTCTTTATTCATTTCCCAGAGACAAGACAGAGTGAGTGATGAAAGGTTCACTTTTTGGTGATAAAGGAGGGGTGTGTGATTTAACTCTTCGGGGCGTTGAGTGTGGGCTAGTGATACAGTTGTTTTGAGCACCTTGGAATACTAATGTAACTGTAGTGTGCTGTCATAGCAGAGAGGCACTCAATCCAGGCGTACACGGCTGTATTTTAGAAAAATTAACCGCATGTCCCACAGCACTCTGCTGCTGCCTGGCTGCTATAGATAAGTAAATCAAATGGATTTTCTCCAGCTGTGTATGTCGATTTGGTATCATGTTGGTTTAATTTAGAGGCGCATCAACAAATATGTCAAACTAAAAAAGGATTCACAGGGACACATTTTATGCGTGTCAGACATATTAGCGAGACACACACACACACTCTCAGTGGTGTAACTGCAGCGTCCGGTGTGAGCCTCAGCTGCATCAGCTCAGGCTGGATTTCAAATATATTAACCTTCTTTAATTGCTTTGCACCGCGTGTCAGTAAGCTGAGGTGGCTGGCTAGTGTAGCCTGTGTAATGTGAGGAGATGTGACACTCACGTCGTCTTGTCCACTTCCTCATGGATCTTCTTGACTGACAGCTTGATGTTGAACTTTATGCTGTTGAGGATGTTCTTGAAGTAGGTCTTCCCGTCTACATCAAACTGCAAAACCACAGGTATGAAGTGAGTGCTTATTAAAGGAAATTACATCTTGGGAAAAGCACTTATTTGCTTTCTGGAAGAGGGTTTGATACCACTCATGCCTATACAGCTGGTTAGCTTAGCATAGCATAAAGACAGGAAACAAGGGGGAAACAGCAGTTACAAAGTCCACCAATCAGCGCCTCTAAAACTCAATCATATACTTATTAAATCTTGTTTGTTTGAGCCGTATAAAAACTAAAATGTAAAAAGACAATTTGCCGCTTTATGTGCCAGACTCCAGGAAGTAACTGGTCCCAGCCAAGAAATGGTCACATAATCCCTGTAAAACAGTTTTTGTACAGATTAAACTAACAAGATATAACATGGTAAGTAGTGAACTTTTGATTGTGTAACTGTTTCCCCTTGTCTCTCCAGTCTTTGTGCTAAGCTAAGATAACCAGCTCACAGCTGTAGAGCCATTTAGCAGACAGACAGAGCAGTTTATTTGGCAAAATTTGAAAACTGGCTTTGTTCACTTGCCAAAATAATTGAATGTAACGTGCATTCGTAACATCTCCATCCTTTAAACTGACAGTAAACACATCATCTTTCTTGTTTGCATTCTTTCTTGTTTAGTCTCACAGAAAAATATACATCTTTGCAGAGCACTACTTTAATTGAGCAAGCAGATGGAGCTTCCACAACCACCCTTGAATCTGTGAACTTTTAACTTGAGAGCCAGTGACACAGGTGAAGCACGCCTTTGCTTGTGAGTAAAGTTCAAGGCAAGATGAATGCTTTAAAAGCTGCCAGTTTCTCTCCACATAACGTTGAATGCAGCTGTACTGTAGCAACTGTAAACAGCTGAGCAGCCACAATTGTATTACTTTTATTACTATAAGTTTTACTTATCTTAACCAATGAAAAAGTATTGTGATCTTTTTATTTAAAAGGTACGTTGTGGAGCTTTGGATCACTGGTAGTGCTGTGGAGCACACAAGGATGTATATGTACTTGCCGGACACGTGGGCGACATAATACACATTCACGCCAATGGTAGAAAGAAAGGTAGCAATGAGCTGACAGCCGATGGTTAAGTCCAATGTGCCTTTTATCCTCCACACCCACTCATCACATAATAGTGTATTTAACATGCAGAGAGTGGGGGGCTTTTATAATAAACAGTATAAAGGAAATCACTTAAGTAAAGTATAAGCGCCTGAGAACTGTAGTGAAGGTGCAGTTCTTGAGTAAATACACTTTCCACTATTGATGTGAGCCAGCAGTGGAGGGTTGGGCTTGTTGTCAGCAGGACTTTGTTTAAAGAGCAGGGTTGCAGTTTTTTGTTTAAATCACCTACCCTTCTTTGAGCACCACCTTCATGACGCACTGGATCGGTTTACAGTTTTCAAATGTGGATTACACTCTCATCCTTTCAGCCCACATGTAAGCAAAAGCTCATCCCAGTTGTCCCCAGATGTGCAGTACATACATCTGTTTATACAGCTACCCTCACTAGTGTTCCATCAGCATACTTTTGACAGCTGAGCTGCCTGCTCCCCGGTTTTACACATGCCTCCTGGTTGTATCAACATACTTAAAGTATATTATTTATTTGAACAGTCTCAGTGTGTTTTGGGTTCATTTACTCCTGCGCCTGAAGTATTTTTGCGCCATCCGAATCACCCAGGATGCATGGAAATGTCTGAAGGAAAATCATTTGAGAGAAAGGGATGCTGGGAAATGGAATGTGTTTGTATGATGCGTGGGTACTCTTGTGTTTGGTGAGGATGACTGGACAGCGCAGAGTGAAATAGGAGGCTCATGACTCACCCCATATTCTTGATCTATGAGCTCAGGTTTGAGCAGGAAGTCGGGGTATCCTGTCATCACCATCATGTGCTTCAGCTGGGAGAGAAGAAGAAGAAGAAGAAGAGGGTGTGATGGAGGGAAGGAGAAAGTGGAGGAGAAACAACTGGTCCAACATCACCCCACATCCACTTCCAGTAACCAATAACCACTCATATACACACATTTTCTGGAACCAGGCACACAACCATCCAAGCACACACACACACACACACCTCAACTAATCAAGCAAACCTAATGTAATAGGATTACAGTGAGGCTCTTTATATTCAGCATGGCCCTCTAAAAGGATTATAACTTCAGATTGTAAAAGTATTAGAAAGGATATCTTGCAGTGCAGACCCTAAATCAGCACCACAGAGAGATCCGGATTATACGATCCTCACTTCTCAATGTCAAGCCTTTGATGTATTCTATCACACACTTCCATCTAACCAAGCAATCAATCAAACTCTCGGAAAGAAAGGAATTGCAAAGAAATAATTAAATCCTTTTCAAATACTAATCGGATCTGGTAGGGAGTCATGTTTGTGATGTAGAAGCTGAGTTAGGCTCCGGACCTTTGCTCTGGCAGCCTCCTTTGTGACTTCATCCATCCAGTCCAGCTCATGCAACCGGAGGTCCAGGGAGTGCTTTATGTCCTCTACCAGCTCCTGTACCTGAAGGGAGATCACATCATAGAGGAATTTTTAAATGCCTTGAAAACACATTTTCTCAATCATCTTCTTACTATGAATAATTGGTAAAGTTGGAACAGTTTTTGTCTGTCCGTTTGCCATTGGTCGGAAGTGGGCTAGAAAAGTGAGACGTCATGTACTTCTGTGCACCAATCAGGATTTAGCAACGTTTATAATAAAGTCACTGTACTTGCTCAAAATGGCAGTATAAGCATTAAGTTACTATTTAAACGTACATATTTTGATAGTTGATATTAAGTCATGAATATTTAATATATTAGAGAAATACTGAAGGTTTCAGCCAAAGTTTTCAAGGGCTTTCAATCGTTCCTCGAATCCAAAAAGTTAATATGCTTTAATTACATCTTTTAAGTCCAGGGTGAACAGACTTCATCAGATAGTGCTTTTGTTTTTCTGAGAAACTTGTGTTACTAAGTTACAATATGGATTTCTGTTCTATCAGATTGCCTACAATGTTGGATTTTCTTCCACCTTTTTAGTCCCATTGCTGCAGTGTTTGATGTCAGTGTGTTCTGGGAATTTTCAATGTCCAATATGTAATTACCACTGACCCCATGTGCAGCTGAAACACGCCACAAACCACAAGTCGAAGCGCTCAGCCATCACTGAATTTCGATTTCATTTCAAAAGCAGCATGGGACTCGGTTCTATTTTCCAGCTGCAAGCACCAGCACAAGTCAAAGTGTCTGAAATGGAACGCTTTGACTGGAGGTCTGTAATGGCATGAGACTTCCAGTTGTAGTGAAAAAAACATGCAGAGAACATTCAGGTTATAATGGGAGTAAGCTACTAAACTGGGATTACTGAGAATGTCTTTTCAGCAGCTGTAGAGCGCAGCGATCTTAAAGGAGAGCAGTGCTGCAACACTAGCAGGCTGAGGTGGACCAAACGCAGCAGAGTTCAGCAAAGAAAGGATCAGATCTTGATCGACTTTATTTTAACTGATACCCATCCATTAAATTATGCCCAAATTGGCCCTGATACACTCTGTGATTGACTGGTGACCTGCTCTGGGTGTAGCCCACCTCTCGCTTGCTGTCAGCTGGGATGGGCTCCAGTCTCCTGCAATCTTCTAAGGATAAGCGCTTATAGATAATCGATGAATGAATGGATGGCCCTGATAACTATCCTTAGGATTGGCTTGGGACATCTCTAGTTTATATAGCACAAATCTACAATGTATGGTTTTCCTCCAGCGAAGCGTTGTGCCCTTTATGTAGCAAAGCAGAATGTATATTGTCCAATATCAGTGTTTCTTTCTGGCAATAGGGTTAAGGAACATTTGCTGTCCAAACTTCAAGTGACTTAAAGAATTATGCTGGTGCCTCCTCAAACTCCTGTAAACAGGAATGCTACCCCTAAAAGACACCCGGACATGTTGTGTCCTTCAGCTTCCTCTACATTGGTAATTCAGGATAACAAGATAGCCTTTCCCACTATGTCTCCTGTCTCTTAGCTTTAGCTCCTGAGACTCATTAATTCCTGTTCATGCTGAGGTAAGCAGCATCATTCAGTTAAGGCTTCACACATCGCCCCTGGCTTCGAGTCCAGTACCACATGTTGATAATGAGGACTCCAACCTGTGTGAACATGCCAGAATAGTACACAATGATGTATATAAGCAATCAGTGTGAATTTCTCAGCATGAGACTTTCAGTCCTGCTCACATTCATAGACTGTATATAAAGATGGACGATGCATCTCCACTTCCTCCCACTGTACAAAAATGAAACCAAAATATCCCAGATCTTGCGATGGTGACGTCATTTGGAACCAGAGTCTGTGCAGTCATGGTATTGAGGTTCTACCTAAACCAATCGTGAGCATGCCACAAGTTGTCTATCATAATGTCACACCCACTTTTTATTGCATCAAATAACTAATTAAAACCAAAATTATCAGACAAATTAACACTTGACCAACACCAGTGTGATAAGAACTGCCTAATATAAATACCAATATACTTTGGGAAATGTATTTGACATGTACGTGATTTTTCAGTTCGGCCCATCTGCTAACATGGAAGGGGTGGGGTTTATGGCTTGTACTGCAGCCAGCCACCAGGGGGCGATCAAGGTAATTTGGGTTCAGTTTTGGGGAGCTGTCATGTTGTCCACCTGTATATACAGTTTATGCCCACAATAGTACTATACATACAAGGAGAACAGATACTGTTGAATGCGGTTTAGATGCTTATGGGATTAGCACCTACTTCATCTGAGAAAAACCCTGCCAAACTGTAGGCTTGATCCTAAAAATCCCTGTTCTCTATTTTATTAATCAGAAAGGCTCCACTAGCTTGAAGCATTCTTGAAATTTACACTTTACATCTTATTAGAATCTTAAATGGAAGATTAGTAACTTGGGAACTTAAATTTAAATTAAGTTACAGTACATAGAAAGTAATTAACGCCTAGAACTTATCAAGCTGTGTCAGATTTGCTTTATAGTACTGAACTTTGGCAGAGATTAAAAGTGTGCAAAAGAAGAAGAAAGGCAGCTCAATGTAAGAAAGCATGTAGGGTGGACTGTGAGGGTATAAGAAGAAGATGATGAAAGGGAGATGATGGAGGGCTTAAAGAAAGAGCATGGGGTCACAGAGGTTAGAAATCCCATTGGGAACCATATCCCCATGTCCTAGAATGGATTTAAGATTGAGATAAGAATACATATGGGGGAGGATTAAGGTGAAAGAGAAAGGGACCAAAGAGCAGAGGTGGGGTATTAGTAGTGACTGACCTAGGCACAGAGCAAAATAGAAACAATAGAAAGCAGTGAGTAAGAGGGAGTGACTAAAGACAGCCCTGATTGGCATGGGTGGTATTTCCAGATCCCAGTACAGTACATGAATCAAAATCATCCAGCTATGTCCAAAAATGAAAAACAAACCCACAGCTGGACCCCCTACTCTGCCTCCTCAGAGCATATCAGAAAAAAAGTGATGAGTTCCAGTGTTGATACAGTCATGGAAGTTGTGGAAGAGTTTTCGAATTTGAAAACTTGTTTTTTAAGATTGGAAATGTCTCAGATGATTTAAAAATATATTCTTCCAGTAATAAGTACAGTCATAAAAATTCAATTGAAGGTCAGTTTTTATGGATTTTTGTCATCTTTGAAGGTCGTGTCTTTTCACACAGATTGCTGTCCAACTATTTTTTTATGCAGTCAATGGAAATGGCAGATAAATTGCTCATTACAGCATACATTTTTAGTCTAAGTAGGGCTGGAAACGCCTTAATTAAATAAGTAATGATAGATCTGGCAGTTACAGCTTGACACATGGTTCAAAGTGAGCTCTTAAGAATCTGAAATATCTGTTCACTACAACCTTTGGGTCGGGTAGCAGAACTTTAACTGCATGTGATTCCATCAGCTGCACTGATGCAAATAAACTTCTGAAGATGTAACTACATGTTTTTCCATAACCACTTTAAATGAAATGTACAATTTAAGAAGCATACTGACACACACTGTATATATGTATGTATCAGAGCACACTGATACATACTATATGTATGTATCTTTGTGTGCTTTGCTTCTGTGGGCTTGAAATTACACACACACACACACACACACACACACACACACACACACACACACACACACACACACACACACACACACACACACACACACACACACACACACACACACACAC
>JAVQJD010102704.1:0-23587 GCA_036023655.1 Nannoperca australis | reverse complement strand
CTTGAATGCCCTGTCCTTGACCAAGACAGGGCATGAGCACATGGACTTGGACTTGGTCCCCGGGCGCCGAAAAAAAAGGACGACCACTGCTCCAGGCTGTCCTCAGGAGGAAGGGCGGCGTGGATGGGTCAAATGCAGAGGACAAATTCAGCGTGGGACGCAGCTGCCTGTGTGTGATCTGCATGTGTTGGGTGTTGCATGTCTGTAATAAAGTGGGTTCTTCTTCTTCTTCTTCTTCGGTTCTTCTTCATGTTGGTCATCGTGGAAATTATTTATGTGATAAGAGGACTTGTTGAGATCACTACTGGCACTTGTATTTTCACTTGTTTTTAGAAAAATACTGTTTCAACACTGTTAACTGCCTGTGGCTCCTTTGCAACTAGAGGCCTTACTGCTTCTGTCGGATTCTTTTCGAACTATTCAAATCTATTCTAGGACACAACCCATATCTGATACCAATATGAGTCAGAGTAAGAGTAAAAACTGTCAAATTAGTTTTTCTACCTAAACTTAGCTTCTCCCTCATGTTTAAAGTAGCTATTGGCTGATTTAAAGCATTAGCCCACCAATATATCAACTGTTTGGCTTTCTTTGAATCATTGGATTTGGTACTCGTCCATGCTGGTGCTGGCTCAGCCAAACCGCCAAAGTGTGAAATTAATGATGATTTATTGCCATGGCAATACTGACAAATACCAAATGGAGCTTTCAAATACATTGAGCATTCCTTTGGATCATTCTGCACTACACATTCTTGTAGACCAGACTGGAATTGAAAAATGTGACTGTGTGGTGCTTTTCATTCCTGGTTTAAAAAATGTACGATTTGTAAAAAGGCCTGGTCACACCAGAAAGTGGTCCAGCAAAATGAATCAGTGCAATAGCTCCCAGAGATTCTCACTATTTTCTCTGTGCTGTTCTGTTTACTCCCCGTGGCATTCTATTCACCATTGAACACCATTTAATTTAATAAAAATGTGAAGTAAAATTAAGCTCTCTGAACTAAGAAGCTTTCTAACATCCAGTTAGCAAACTTGAAAGCTTGTTTGCTTAGTTTAGTCGCTAGCAGATAAATGCATTCACACAGTTTATTCAAAATACATATTTTTATAATCTACAACTGTCTCATAAATGCCAATGTTCTTCTGTGGTGCAGTTAATATACCAATAGGTTAAAAAAAAGTGAATATTACAAGACAGCTAATAAGCTATGATAGTGTCCTCCATTTTGAACTCAGTTCTCCGTCCCCTTAAAGGTCAGCACTGTCAGGATGGCTTGTGATTGCTCTGTGGTGTAAATCTGTAGGTCAAAGTTTGAAAAATGTGTGAATATTTTCTTGGCCGCATGAGCAAAACCTCTATTCACTGCCATTCCATTGGAATTAAATTAATTTGCCACACAATTCTGTCAAAATTAAATGCTGGTGTGACTAGTCCTTAACACAAAAGGGAAAACAAAACAGGAAGTTGGATTTTTCAGTGTAAATACAGCATGAATGACTTGCTCAGATGGACATTTTTTACAGTGTCATGAGTAATAGTGGCACTATTTGCCTGTTTGTACACAGCCATCAAGACTGTCTAAGCTGTGTTAATACCGCATGGTCTCCTCCGTTGAAATCCTTTAACTTGTAATACTTGAAGAGACTGGGATGACGTTGTTGTCATATAGGAGATGCACAATGTATGATGCAGGTCTAATGAACATCAGTTAAGTTTCTGTCTGACCCATTCCTATGACACTAATGTCAGAGGTTCTCTTCAGTTTCTGTCTGCTCCTCACATTTGCTTTCTCTATCTCTACGTTCTCTTTTTCTATTTTGTCTTGTTCTTTTTATGATAAATCAGGTACTTGGTAACATGTTTAAATGTCAATAACATTAAATTAAAATTCCCATCCCTAATAAAAACATTAACGTAGTGGAAATGTTGAGGTGTGGAGGGTTGACACAGAGACACTGACTGATTTAACCACTCTGCTGGTTTAACCCTGCCTTGTCCCTGTGTCAGTCTGAATGGGGTCTTAGTATGATTATGTTCTTTCACCACAAATTATATTAAATAATTGCATGAATAGGACTTTATATTTTCATCAATTCAAATGAAAAGATAAGTAAATGGTTATGGGAAACTGATAAAAATAACATGGTAAACATCATTGGCAGCAGCACAAGATGCTAAATTTCCCTTATTTTTATTAGTATATTATCTTAAAGTAAAAAAGCTTATGATCTCAAGATAAAATTGCTCAGCTTTCCTTCATACACATTAGATACAAGATACCATCCCTTTTGATGACATCTGCGTCTTTTATAGTTTTTCCCCCCTTGTTTCCAATGTAGACCATACACAAACCCAGAATAATACATTACTTCTATTTTAGCATTGACTTGCAACAGTAAAGTAATAAAAACCTAATAAAAAAGTTCATTGTTTCTTCTTGTTTTATCTAGCTTATAAAGCAGCTCAGTGCCCCTTAGGAATATTCTTTATATTGGACGATTCTGCAGCACAGGATTTACGTCCAGTACCAACATTCTGTGACAATTCTTTCTATTTATACAACATAGTAAGCATGTGGAGGCCAGACTGCAGTTTTCAAGACAACAAGTCAATGAAACTCAGGACAGACCCTTATGCAGCAACTAAAGCCAGAAGCATACATGCTCTGTATAGTCTGACGTTCTGTGATGAAGGTCTTTCCCTGCGTGGAAGATCTTTTCTTCTTTTATCTAGTTTATCTTTCACCTCCAGCAGCTGCACAATTTTTTCGAAATTGCATGACAATTACTGCTAAAAAACCTTTTGAATATGGATTACATTAAGTTGTAAGGAATTGTTACATTAAATAGCCATTAATGAGCCATTACTGGGGAGTTGTGGCCTGTATTTTACTTATTATTCACACCAACTGTTATCTGTACTTTTTTAAATGAAGTAGGTTTGGATCTAAGTTACAAAAGCTCACCTACCTGGCAAAGTTTTGGCAACGTGCTCAGGCTCACTCTGCCTGTTGCCTAAGACTAGTTGTGAACTTAGTGCCGGGAGCACAGGGTCCAGTTTGCTATTCTTAGCTCTCTTGGAATGCTGTTTCTCCACCCTGTTATTTTGTTTGCTCTCTCTCTTCACTTTGGTCATTTTAGGGAACTTGTGTTTGGCCTGGCTGCTCTTAGTCAGGATAACAACCAGCCCCCGAGGTCTGTGACGTGCTGTTGAACTGTTGTGGAGAAGAAGAGTCATGATACAGTGCATGACAAGTGACCTGGTGGTTACTTGTATAGGAAATATCTGGGTATTGTGAGGAGCGCATTGCAATACATTGTGTCCTCTTTAAACATTTGCTGTACTCACAGACATGTCCTGTTTTTGAGGATAGAATTGATTGAGTTTTCTGATTCTTTGAAATACATTTAAGATAGACTTTCTGCTTTTGATACAGCATTGCAAAAATGCTTGATGTGATTACATTTTGAAAACAGAAATGAGTCAATGATGACATGCTCTGTAGCCGAGGGAGTAGTTTAGCATTATGTGTGAGCAGATGATTATATGAAATAAGTTGAACATCAGCTGACACCACAGTACAAGACAACTTATACAATTCTTGAACCAAACTCGTCAAAATCCTTATCAAATGAATGCAGGTTCTAGGATAGAGGAGACTGTTTCATTTACATTTGCATAGTTTATTTAAAACAGCTGGCACATTTACATGTAAACATCAACATGTTATCTGTTGTTGTGTGTCTTGAAAGTCTGTCTGAAGTCACTCAAATGGTTTTTGGATTTTGGAACGTGAAAGCACGTATTTGTCCTTAAGGGGAATAACCTGTCTGCATTTTACAGAGCGGTGCATCTGTTATTTAGATTAGCATCAATTAAAAATGGGGTGGACAAAATAATAGAAACACCAGTTAGTACAACGCAATACAGTTCAACAGCATCCAAATAAGATCATACAGTTGAATCATCACCTCTGTTTAAACAGGTATAACAAGAACTTATAATTATTGTTACCTTCATGAATTTTCATGAACTGTTCCACTAGACTGCATTAGTTTTAATAAACATCTTTAGCTATACACTTATCTTTCACTCCTGCATTCATTAGTGGCACCTATAGCAGAATTTCAGGCTCAGTGAGTGTATGTTTCTTACCTTGCCCCTGGGAGTTGCAGTTAACCTTCACCTTATGTTTTTGAGCACCTGCCCTCCATAGAGTGCTGCAGTGTAGTCCAACCAAGCATTGCCTTGGTTTGCTAGACAAAAATCAACAGGGATTTGGATTATTAAAGAAAAGTAGCTTTTTAGGTTTGTGATACTTAAACGTTTTGTTCAGCAAGATAATCTACACAAATGATCAC
This sequence comes from Nannoperca australis, assembly GCA_036023655.1. Classification (NCBI taxonomy): domain Eukaryota; kingdom Metazoa; phylum Chordata; class Actinopteri; order Centrarchiformes; family Percichthyidae; genus Nannoperca; species Nannoperca australis. The sequence goes on along the minus strand of JAVQJD010102704.1, from coordinate 19,223 downwards.
CACTTTTAGGATTTGTTAAGCATAACACAACAAGGCTGTAAAGGAGGACAAGTGAGTAGAAAAGTTTCTGTGTTCGGCTTTATGACATTTGATGCCCCCGACAACCTCTGTAGTCTCATTTAGCCACTTGTTAGCAACTTTCTTTTTTAAGACATGTAAAAGCTTCAAAATTCACGAATGGGTTTTTTACTGGATATTTTGTGTCATAGAACAAAACATGAAAATGTCTTAAACTCGTTTGTGGGTTTTAGGACTGATTCCTGCACATATAGCAGAATTTCAGTCTTGGCATGTGTTTGTTTCTTATCATAATGGGCATGGCAATCCGTTCAACAGTTGACATATTTTAGTGTGGACCCAACGACTGACCGACCAACATTTCAACTGTAGGGCATTTCCAACCCTAACATGGCTTGGCTAAAAACTTTGTCAAGTCATATTTCTAAATCAGGGCCAACATGGCTGGGTATAACAATTAAATGTGTCTTTTTTTATCCACAGTCTTTTATGATGTATTATATAACAACTTAATTTGGAACTGTTTTGTGAGTTGTATCTTCAGCTAAACAGTGGCATCAATAGCGGAAACTTTCCAAGTGCGAAGCACATACACACAAGGGAAGCACATACTGTAGTTGAACATTTAAATTGAGACTCATTGCTGTTAAGTGTAATCAGTGTCTTCTGGCAAAATCTACATGTTCTCAGATCGTACACAATGTCCTGATAGTTGGCCGGTTGTGTCAGATTGTTTTCCTTGTTCCTTCTTTCCTCCTCCTCCTCCTCCTCCAAAAACACTGGCTGCCTGGAGTTCTTGGTATCCAGCAGAGTGATCACATGTCTCCCAGGCTTAAATCACACAGCACAGAGCAAGATGGGCTGGACAAAGGAAAACAAACTGATAGGGAGAGAGGTGGTGGTGGTGGTGGTTGTGGAAGGGTGAGAGGGAGGGGGTGAAGAGTGGCATAGAGCACGTGTTTGAAGTAGCCCTGTTCATACCCATCCAGATGAGCGAGAGCACGTGGATGGGGGAGGAGGGAGCGGAGTGACGGCTGGAAGGAGGGGAGGGGAGGGAGGGAGGCTGTCCAAGGGGAAAACAGGCACCTCTACAACAGGAGGGAACAACAGCACTGGACCCATGTGACAGCCCCACCGTTGTTGCAAATAACTTCACGTTCACGGTGAATGATAAGATATATCATGTGAGAAAACCCAGAGCCTGGAATTTTTTATCATTATAACAGAGAACTGGCCCACAATACCTTTGTCTTTAAAGGATTATTCTGGTTAATTACAACTTGGGTCTTATTTACATAGTGTAGTTTTGGCCATCATTCATATCTATAATAACAACATTGTATTTAAGTTAATTACTGGAATTAAACCAAGTTAGCCCAGTTTATTCAGAAGAGAAAATAAAACGGTTGAACTGTAAAGTTATTACCCAAACTTTCCATTGTAGACATCCAGCGCAGCTTATGGACTTACTCTCCAGGTTCAACTTAGACCTGCTGCATTGCCGTACCCAGAATTCTAGATATTGAGTTCATGAGTCCAAATCCCCCTAATGCACAGCCATAGACACCAAAAAGGAAGCCTCCAAAAATGCTGTGTCAAAGCATTTTCCACATTGCAAAGATTAAGAATACTTTGTTGGTCTAAACGTAGCCAAATTTAAATATTTCCAGTCTAAAACTAAAACTGGTAGCTTCGGTCCTCACCTGTTAGTTCACTAACATTTTGGATATGCTTACTTTCAATTTTATCTCCAAAGGTTTTTGTGTAGAAAGTAAAATGTTTTACTTCAACACAACAAAATCAAAACCATGGGTGTAACATGTTTGGTCATCCATAACTTAGTAAAGTAAAGACTGACCTTGTCCTAGTGGCATTGTCCTACTCTATTGTATCAATTTGTAATATATAAAGAACAGGATTCAAACAAACAACAACTGCTAATCCTACTTATTTGAGAAATACTTATTAGACACAATAAATGACATGCAGGCTGATATATAAATGACGGAGTTCTCACACGATGCTTAGCCCTGGGATTAATCATGTACACTGGAATCACAATTGCACAAACAATTATTTAATTTTTTTTAAACAGCATCAGAGGTGGAACTAGCACTAGTTACCCATTTGGAGGCTTTGTTTTAGTTTAGCCCTGAGCTAATAGTTGTTTCACCCTTAGAACTTGGAATGTGAGATATCCCACACATGGTATGGGGCAAACTTAACCTTACTTGAGAACTGAATTACCCTCGACCTTTTGTGGATATCCCAAAACACAGGCTTAAGATTACCTTTCTAGTGTGAATTTTGGGTTTCAGCATTAGCAATCAAATATTTGTTGTCCAGCTAATATCAACAAGCATCCTCAAAATGTAGATTAACTAACTGTTAGCCCAGGGTTAATAAATGCTAGTGTGGTGGGGCTAATCTAGCCTTGGGCTTTTTGGATCCCCACAGTTCAGGAAAGGGAATTTCACTTAATTTCAAGATTAGCTAGCTAATTTCACAACTGTTAAACTGCCAAATACTGCCAGTCCTCTGGGCTGAACTGAAGTCCTTGCTGGCTAATGTTCAGGCAACCACATTAATAAGAGCAACAGAGAACAAAGATGAAGTGAAACTTGAATTGAAAATCATATTAGAGGAGCATTCTGGGCCCATTTCTCCTCTAAGCTGATAGTTGTGTGACCCCTGTTTAATCATTTGTCACACTGACAAATTTAGATTATTTATATGAGTGGGTGTAGAATATTTGGACGCAAATGATATTAGATGCAGGGACTCTGCCAAAGCTTAGGGTTGAGCGAATTAACAGCCCTGCTCAGCAAGGTGAAAGATAAATCAACATCACTGTAACCTTGTTGAAATTCACTGTATATTTCCGTGCTGCAGAGGCTCCAGTGTGTTAGGCACTGAGCCATGCTGACACATTACATGCTGCCGGAGCACACCTGCTGGGTTTTGGTCTCCTTCTCCTTTTCCTCCTCCTCGGCTCCCCTCCCCCCTCTATCTAAACCTAACCCGGTTTCCTGGCAATGTGGTAAGAGAGCCGTTGGGCTGCGTCTTTGTTTGCGTTCCCTCGGCTTCCTCTTTTTACTGAGAGCTTCAACAGGGCAGAGATAGTTAAAGCTTGGCTCCCTTCCCCCCACCCCCAGTATCCACGCCTCAGCATGGTGCTACATGCCAAGCGACCTGAGACGCACCCTGACTTGCAGTTCAATCCACTGGCTTTTATTGCCGTGACTCTTAATCACAAACATAGTGGCAAAAGTGCGTAGCACGGCAATTTATGCCAAACCAGAATGAGGTGGTGAGTTATTTGTTGGTTTAATAATTCCTTATCCTCATGGGTTCAAAACAAACTACCATTTTCATCATTACAAACAATGATATGTTTGAGAGCATGGATTATACAGTACTACACAACAATCAATATTTATATTAATGTGAAACAGCTCCAAGTTTGAGATCGTAGTGTTTGTGTCTGCATGTTTGCCAAGGATTATAGCAGCAACTGCCAACACTGACATTCTCTAAATTCTGTGTCTTCCTCGTTGGATTTTCTAGGCTTTTAAACTCTTGTTGTTGGATCAGATGGTTCTATTCTTGATACCTTTTGTGAGGTGGGAGAGATTATTTTGTGCCAAAGTTTGATGAGAATAAATCAACAAAACCACAATTTTCTCACTTGTAAACTAATGGACATTTATTGCATTGGTTGTATTTTAAAGGAGCCAATCGCAGCATGCATTTGGTGACAGCCAGGGAAATACCTTGTCTGTTCACACCTGTGGGAAATGTACAGTGTCCATTTGACTTGACCTGAATGTGTTTGGATTGTGAGAGGAAATTGGAGCACCCAGAGGAGACCTACACAAACACAAGGAGAATATGCAAACTACATCAGACAGCCACCTGCACAGCTGATCCCGGGTCAAATCAACAGGAAAAGAAATGTAGAAGTGGACACATTATATAATCTGCATCCTATTGACATGGTTGGTGAAGACTGGCACCATGCTCAACTTACCTATAATGGAAACATAAGGCCTATGTTCATCCATTACAATAAAGTAAGCTAAAGGTGTGGCAGTTTAAGCAGTAACTTTCACTACAAGATTACATATTGTAACTGTGGTTCTATGAGCACAGCTGCAGCTCTCCAAATGCCTCTGTACACTCCAACATTCCTGTCATCAGAGCATGTACATTTATACATACAAAGTGTAAGTGTTATTCATACTACTGCCAGACAAATTTTACAAATGTATAGAAAGGCACAGCTGGAGATATGAGGGAACCTAGTCCCGTCTCCACCCAGAGCCAGCAAATCAATTTAATTCAGTTTTATTTACGTAGCGCCATATCATAACAAGGTTATCTCAGGGCACTTTTCATATAGAGCAGCACAATTCTACATAGGGATGTAAAGTAACAGTTGTGGTAATGGAACCAATGTCAACATAAATAAAGTAATACCAATAGCAATATAATAGTAATATTAATAACAACAGGGATAACCGCAATAGCAGCAGTAGCTGTTGTGCAGGAACACGCAGGTGTAACCATAGATCCAGACTCTCCAGCGCTGGAGGCAGAAATACCTGCAGAAAGCAAATACCATGTTTTTATGTCCTTGAGGCTTGAAGTTTAGCTAATTGATTGTTTTCATCTGGCTTGATTGATACATATAATTGGATATCATCTGCATAACAATGAAAATAATGCTTCCTAATAATATTGCCTAAAGGAAGCATATATAGGTGAATAGAATTGGTCCAAGCACAGAAACTTGTGGAACTAACTAAAAAATGTTTTTATTTGAAATAGGTCAGATTGTTTTTTATAGTGGCATAATAGCAAAACTATGAAAATAAGGTGCATGTAGAATATACTGTAACTGTTGTTGTCTTAACTAGGCATGGCATATTTGATATTTTTCAGAATAAATTGGGATACAGTCAGTAGTACTATTTTCCATGAAAAACATTTCCTATTTAGCCTGAAAGGCTACTTGTTTTAATTTAATTAATTGAGAGAGTTAGATGAGAAGATTGATACCACTCTCATATCTGTCTGTTAGTTAAAAGACTACAGCCACTTAGTTTAGCACAAAACTGGAAACAGGGAAACAGCCAGGCTAGCCTGGCTCTGTCCGAAGGTAACAAACTCCACCTACCAACACCTCTTAAGCTCACTAATTACAACATTATAAGACTTTTGTTTAATCGTACAGAAACCAAAGTGTAAAAATGAAGCACTAAGAGACATTTACAGTGATGATGCTTACATGCTCTGGAGAAAAACAGACACAGATTTAAAGTGAATAATTGAGTTAAATCCATATTTTATGAATTATTATACTGGAGCATGTTAAGGATTCACTGAGGAGCACACCCCCTGGGCTAACTACATAGAAGGAAGCAGGTACTTGATGAGCTCTGGAATATACATTATATCAAGAGATGACCTAAAATAATTATCCATCACAAGTATGATGCTTCAGGAGCCGCTTATGTTTCTTTGGATCCACTATCAATCCCCTGTTGAAGTGTATGTTCATGGCTTGTCTGGTTTCAGTAAAGTATTATTCTGTCCACAATATTGATTTAATTTTTTTGTTCATCTGGCCTGGCCGATTATTGGCTCTGTTATTATTATGGGTTTTTTTTGTTTTATTTTACAATTATCTTTTTAAGTATTTTTATTTTATGTTTTCCACCATAGGGTTTTGCTTATAATTTCATACCAACAAACATATATAATAATACCCTGATGTATAATATAGTGTATACTACCTTAGGATGGTGTACAAAACACCTATACATTTGTTTTTCCAACACAAAACACATATACCTCTCATCCCACCCCCCAACCTCTACAAACACAATACACACACACACACACACCCCTTACATTAATTCTATGTTCTGTATTCTCCTCTGGAGTCCCCCCTTCCCTCCCCCACCATGTCACAGTTATTTTTAGTCTCATAGGCTCTACTTCCATACCTCATTGAATTCTTTTATTTTATTGTTATCCTCAGACAATGTTTTTTCTTTCGTCAAATAATATCTAAATTCTTTCCAAATCTGTAGCAAAGGGGCTTCTGTTTTCTGTTATTATTATCTTATATTCAGCATTTGTATAATGTTATAATCAATCGGCGATAAAAATATATTCATTAAAAAATGCACTACGTTGCTTTTAAGTGTTTGTCAGTTAGATGGACCTTTGTGGTGCCCAAGTCTCAGGAACTATGTCTGTTGACTTAGAAGCAGCACACTCTGAGTGCAGTTAAGAGTAAGGTACGGTGTGTCGAAAACCACCACCACATCTTTCCAGCCTACCTAATATTCACATTCTTTTCCCTTTCATTTTGGTGTCCAATAACCCTGCAAAACATTTGGATCTTTAGCAGCTGTTTCATGTTAACTAGTTACTTAGCAAACTTTGTCTTTCTGTTGTCTGGTGTTTGTCAGGTTGCATAGAATTACTTGTTGTTAAACCAAAACAATGAACTGAAAGATAATAAAACACTCAATAGAGATAATTCTCTGTGGATTCATCCCAACTAGTGATCCTTTTCACATTAGAGATAATCATTTGATTGATTGTTAAAATAAACATACTGATTAGTGTAGCTTTAAATATTGCATCTGTGTGTTTATTAAAAAAATCAAGTCTTGTGGTGCTACGCTGCTCACATACAGTCCTCCTGGACATTCTTGTTTTCACACCATGCCTCCAACACAACAACAGTACTGAGAAAATACCCCTTGCTCTCCTTGTTTGCTGGCTTTGTTCCACAATTAGCGTGTGAATGAATCATCCTGAAGCGCTTATTTTCATGATGCTGTTGCTGCTCTTGTTTTCACCGGGGTGATAATGATGAGGAACAGGAGTTATTAATACACACATTTCCTTTGGGGGCTCAGTCTCACACAGTCAAAAGGGAAGTTGACAGTTCTCTGGGAGGTTTTCACAAGCTGCCCATTATTACTTTGGTCATTTGGTCAATTACAATTGAGTATAAATGGTTGTAACGTTTGGGATCAGTAGGTATTTGGAGAATCTAAGTCTAGACAAGTTATATATAAAAAAAAAGAACATTCAAATTAATTTCAATTCAATACAAACTATGAATATCAACTGGGTTTTGTATAATTAAGCCTAAGTGAGTCCATTTGGAATGTTGTAGCTATTATGATCAGAAACAGAAGCAAAGATCAAACAGAAAGTGCTGAAATCAAATTGGAAGTCTCATCGTGGAGTATTTGTGACCACTGTTCCCTCTAAACTGACTAACAAACATGGCCCTCATTTAATTATTTATCATTTAATATCTTGTCAGTTAGCATCCACTGCTCTACTCTGTCCCCGGACACTAGGAGGATATGTGTCAGATTATAGAAACAGAGTTTGATTGCTTGCTGAATAGAGGCCCCTCAAGAAAACTGTCTATTTTTTTTTTATTATGTTGTTCTCATTACAGTGACTGATGAGGAAATAACCCAAAGTAAACACATGTCCATTTAGCTGAAGGCTCCCTGCTGTTGTTCCCTAAACAACCCCTCCGCCCCCCTCCTGTCTCCTATTTCCCACTGCACTGTGGGATGACAAATAAACAAGTCCAGGCGGAGGAGGAGTCCAATGTTCAACCTCCACACCAGGGATCTGTGGCAGAGTGTTTCTCAAAGCACAAGAGCTGAGTCACACAGACTGTGAATCAACATGCACACTCAAAAAGACGACATGTCATTCTGAACACATTTGTGTGTCCAAGCAACATAAGTCATAATACATCCATATATACACTTAAAGACAATATGACAGTTTAATCCCTTTTAGTAAACCTAAGCACCCTTCTTTATATGTGGATGGTTTTATATGATTCTAATGCTGTGTCTCAACTCGGATACGTCCATGCAGTACACTGTGTACACTAAGTACTTACTGGGGTAGTGTGTGAATTTTGACAGGGTAGTGTTGTCTCAAATCAAACATGGCTGCTGTGCACTTACCGGAAATGACAATCTCAACATTTGACCGCTTCTTTTTAATAGTGAATTGCAATTGTCCGGTGCCAAAATATGTGGCGTCTTGTTTGCTCACATGACTTCAATTCATTTTTATTAAAAATGAATGTGTCATTACTTTTAGTGCAGTGTTCACCGTAACAATCGCAACAGCCATTTTCATTGGTTGGTTGTCCCTTCCCTTGCTCTACATAGTTAAGATGGGTACCATTGAGGGTGAGAAGTGTGCAGCAATCCATGCTTAACTTTTCCCGGAGGTGATACACCCGGAGGTGTACTCATAGTGCACTACATTCTGCCATACTTGTCAGTGTCAATGTGTGCACTCAAAATAGCACGTTTAAGTACAGAAGAATGCAAATTGAGACCATAGACTGTATGTTTAGATGGATGACACGTCTCTACCTTCTCCCACTGTACAGAATTGAAGCCAAAATATCCTGGTTATGGGAGCTGCCATCTTGCGCTGGTGAGGTAATTGGGAGCCAGAGTCAGCACAGTAGTGATCCACAGTGGAGCCGGGTTGTCGAGTTCCAGCCTATACACCTGCCTGAACCAATTGCGAGCACTGTCACAGTTGTCAGTCATGATGTGACTCCCTCTTCTTATAGAATTACATTACTAATTCAAACCAAACTTGTCAGAAAAATATTCTGAAAAATATCAAATATGCCATGCCTAGTTAAGACAATAACAGTAACAGATAAAAACTAGCAAAAATGACAGAAACCATCTTTTGTAACATTTTATTTGATGTGTACTTTGACTTTGAGTTTGGCCCATGACCCATCTTCTAACATGGAGGAGGCGGGATTTATGACCTAAACTGCAGCCAGCAATCAAGGGGCGATCCAGATGTTTTGGCTTCACGTTTGGGGAGCTGTCATGTCGTCTATGTTCAAATAAAGTCTGTTATTGAGACACAGCTTAGATCTTTTGGTTCTTCGAAGCTGGTTTAAAATTAACCTGGAGCTGTTGCCACAGCAACATGTCCTTAAGCCCAAGCCTGCAAAGTGCTGGCTTATTAATGATTAGCTGGATCCTGACCAAGATATTTTAGGGTGAACACCATACATGAACTCACTTAAAATATACATACTCTACAGGAAAAATCATTGGATCATCAAAGTCAGTACAATTCATCTTCCGAGGACCATGAATATCTGTACGTTCATGGCAATCCATCTAATAATTTGACACATTTTGTTTTGTTGTGACATAAAGGTTTGGACCAAAGTGGTTGACTGACTGAAAGACATTGCCGTCACTTGAGCCGCACTACTTATGTGTTTGTATGTAGAACATTCACATATAAATGCAATTCCTATTGTGGCAGCTGTGGCCCATAAGGTAAAGAGCGTTGGTGATTCGATCCCCCGCTCCTCCACATGTGAAAGTGTTGCCTTTGTGAACACTGAGACTAAGTTGCTGCCTATGGAACCAGCAGCTTGCATGGCAGCTCCGCCATAAACAGTGTGTGAATGGATGAATGAGACCAACCTGTAAAGTGCTTTGTGCACCATTAAGATTGAAAAGCACTTGCATTAAAAAGCACAATATAAAATAAAAAGAAACATTACAAAAAGACACTTGTATGCATACCTTACATAACAGTGAGAAGACATTAAAATTTAAAGCTAAAAGTGAATTAGCATCTAAAACATATGGTATATTCACATTTACAAGCCGATATGTAAACTACAAGAACACAATTGATCTAATCAATGTCTTGCATGTCTTGTGTTATATCCCAAACTGGAGCCCTAGTATATCATATATGTAGATAATAACACAAACTTTAAATTCCCAGTGCAGTAGGAGTCTGCCCTGCTCCTTCAGCACACTGTCACCATGGCAATCCCTGAGGAAAGGTCATGAGCCACCCGGCTGGGATGTTTGAAGGTCTGCAGATTGGCTATTGATGCTGATGACATGAGACTCGCTGGCACATACTGGCCATCCTTCAGCTGGCTCTCTTTCAAACTTTGCTCTTTCAGAGAATCATTGTCGTAAAGCTCCTCGGCTCTCTGATCGACGCTGTGCACAGTGCAGCTTCGATTGAAGGCTGATAGCTAATGGTTTTGGAACAAAGCTGCTAATAGCTGACATTCAGTATCTTTAAATTGACATTTTTATGTAAAAAATGATGAATTGTGAAACTCTCCACTCAAACTCATAAAATTCAATTAGGTGAGTTATCAACTCCTCGTGTGCAATTTCAGTTTGGTAATCCAGTGAGTGAAGAGCACTCCAAGTCCATTTAAAAGCAGTAAAAAACATTAACCAAAATGTACAAGTGTTTAGTTAACAAGACACATCTGCCCACTTGGCACTTGTTCATTTATTTCTGTAGAGAGTGAACATTTCATTTGTATCTCTAAAGCTGATACGTGAAATACCTTCATTTCAGATATTCACACATTCGTTTGCATTTCTTCCATCATGTGTACACTGATGATCTCTGGTAACAGATATCAGACACAAAAAACATCTTTCCCATTCAAGTGAATGGGAAAGTGTGTACCAGTCAAAAGTGTGTCCAAACTTTTGACTGGTACTGTACCTGTGCAAAAGCTGCATTATTCAAGCTTCAAAACCACTGGCTGTTCTCCTTATGCAGGCTGGGCAGAACTGGCTAATCATGGTTGAGAGGGGTTTGGGTCTACTTGTGCAGGTAAAAAGAGGAACAAATGAACTTAAGTGTATTTTGGTCCTCAGAAGGTACATTGTGCAGAAAAACATTCTAATTACAATTCAAATGAAAACACAATGCAGTTCAGCATAAGGGCAAGCAGACACAAGGGTGATTTGTGTGAAAAATGCATGTTTCCACACAACATGTGGCCAATCATTATGGAGTGGCTGGACATTTGTCACTTATTAATATGCAGAAGTATGCAGCAATATACCAGTGCTGTACATGTCCACAAGTTTCTATTGTTCAAGTTCACAAGATTGTGACCAAGGGCCCGGTCATACAAGCATTAGTTGGATTGGCTGTCAGATGCTTAGAGTTTCAATAAAAATGTTGACATGAAAATTGACCAATAGCAAACCACCTTGAAAGTGTTCATCTTTGAGGGACCATCTAACTTTATATAAGCCTTCTCTGCCAGAGTATAACTAAGCTCACTGGAACAGCACTGGGCTGGCAATTGTATCATGGTGGCCACAGTTGGAATTACAGGTCACATGACGCCTACTAGCCTGACTTTTTCCCATCCCATAATTTCAGAAGAAACAGTTGTAAACTCTGAATTAAGTCTTGAAGAGCCATATTAGTTAATTATTTTTGCACTGTTCATGTGTGCAGAAAGCCACAGGAAGTAATCTGGCTCAACGGCCAGGGAAAGAGAAGAGTAACCCAAAACCCCCAGAAAATCTTTGTCTTTGATGACCTCTATTAACTAACTTCTCACCTGGCCCCTGAAGCCAGGCGAGAAGTTAAACCAATAGAGATTTAGCACAAGCCATTCAACATATATTTAAAAGATTCATCTACACAGATACTCCTGTCCTGCGCACTATAGGCAGCAGAACGTGATTCTGACAATAACAAAGTAAAGGTCTGGTTGCACATAATGAAAGCCGAGAAAATCAACTTGACTTCTGCTCACTGTTGTCATCCAACAGAGGCAGAAAAGTCACCTCTCATTAGACAAGCAGGTATCACACACAACCAAAATACATACATCACAGCAGGGAGCTCAACAGTCAGGCTTTTCTGTTGATTGCAGTGAGGTAAATTAGTTTGAAGGTTTACATTTCTAAACCCCGCATTACAAGCTACAGCAATACGTCTGCCTTGGTGTGTTAGTGAGCTGAAGGCTGCATGAAGGTTATGCAAATTTATCGTTCAGTGAACTTTCACAATCTCCATCAACATGACATAAAACAATGCTTTTTGCTATATGGGAGGTGACAGTAAAGGTTATGTCCAGACTTGGGGTTTCTGCTTATAGCAAATAAAATCAAATTAACAAGCCACCATGCCAGTGGTTAAGCAAAGTACAGCCAAAGGGCATTGCCAAGTAACAAGAATTATTCAAACTACCTGGAATAGTGTTTTTCTTTTTGTTTTGACCTTAGAAACAGAAGTGACAAAATTGGACTAAAAATCCTATTACTTGCTGGTTTTGGAGATTTTGAGAGTCTTCATCACTAGACAGTTTGCTCTTAATTTCTGTATATTATTAGTCTACAAAACAACTGTAATAATAGTCAGCTGTTTAGTTGCATTCTATGTCACAAGCTCTTTGTCATGCTTTGTTCTTCTGATCTTTCTATCAGTGACAACCATGTGACATGATATAAACAGTTTATTGGCTGTTGCACTACCTACTTGGACAGCATTGTAATTTTCATTTCCAGGGAGTGATACAGTTGTGATTATTATATTTGATTGTTTGTGGCCATGCTAGCGGTGTGCCGATTGGTTAGTCCAGACTGAAATATCTTGATGTCCAGTATTTTACAAAATACCCGCAAAACTAATGCCATTCCCTCCACTGGTGGAACATACATCCTTTACTTAAAGGTTGGGTAGGCAGTATTGTTATGGCCTCACAAAGAATCCATAATATTGAGAGCAGACCTCTGCTTCTGCCCCTCTTCTTGGCTCTGTTTACAGGCTTCAAAACTCTAGCCCATGACTATAGCCAATCACTTTAGCCAATCACAGGTTAAATCCTGATGAAAATTCTCCTTTATCTAGAGCAACACGTCAAGACTCCACACGGAGTTTCAGGCTCATTATGTTTGATGTCATGACGCTCATATCGACATGTCAAAGAGGCGTGATGACCAACAGTGGGGAATAACTTTTGATGGGGCATTGGTGTGTGTGTGTGTGTGTGGTGTACTAGCTTGTCATCTCATTCTTGGACTGCGTTGCATCTACCTCTGAGGGGCTAGAGGGGTGTCTTTGAGAAGACCGGGGCCGAGATCGAGACCCTGCGAGGCATGAAGTTTCGGAGAAGAACCGACTCCTTCTGTTGCCGGTCGAAGCTGTGGGTTTGGTGGGAGGGGCTTGGCGGAGTGATACAAGGCAGCAGAGAACGTTTTGCACAGGTTGCACAGATTTTGCCTACCCCAGCTTTACGTGGGAGTACCAATACAGCAATGTGGAAATACTTCTTCATAAAATATCTTGGGGGGTATGCATCCGACAATTTCTGTAACTTTCTCGAAACAGACAACCCAGCATTCTCGCCCACTTTATGATTGGCCAGATGAGAAAACCTTTCATTACTTACACAAATACTTCTGCATGTATACAAACAAGTGCAACACTATGAATGCCCTCCAGAAAAGGTTGTCCAAAAGTGTGCGCCGTTTGTGTAATTCATAATGTCTTGCGTCTCTCTTCGGAAGCCGGCTTTTCACCTTTAAAATGTGGTTATTCAGAAAAAACACTTTTCCCTTCTGATGTGATTGAATGAGCTGGCATAAAAACTACTGTGATTTGAGCATGCCCCCACCTTTAGTCTTATTAATGTTAGATGACTTATGCAAAAAGCTGAATGTGGCAATATTGAGTTAGTTTTGAAAAATGGAAGTGACATGTCTGCACAGCTTGGACCCTGTAGAAATGTGTATCCGTTGAAAACTAAATGTTCTGAAACACATGCACATAAAGTCATATTTCCCACCTTCACTGGCATACACATGATGGGAAATGCAGTATGATTTATAGAGTTTTACCTCCTTTTACCACTTTTTTTTTTTTCCATATTCCTTTTTTTATTATTTCTCAAGTATCATAAGTCACGTCCATGTATGAGGCTGCAAGGCAAAGTGAATGTGCAGTGGGGCTCACATTCACACATCAAATGGCTTTTTATACATTCTAGGCATTGCATTTATTCACATTGTTCATTCACATTTAGCTATTAGGTTTTCAGACAAACGCACAATTGCTGCTCTGAAGCTACAAAACAAAAGAAAGAAACATTTTCTTATTAGGCAATCAGAAAACCTGATGCTGTCTAATGTCAGTGAGATGATGTAATGAAATAACCAAACAGAATGTCTGTCTTAACTAGAGTTCCTTAGAATTATTTATTGCTTGCAAGAGTCACCCCATATGTAGCCTATACGGGAGAGACTGACTGTCCCAATATATGTATGTGTTGTAACAAACAAGTCACAAGATTTACCCCTTCCTGTTACAACTCCATTCATTGTTCTTAACTACGGGGCATCAAATCCTGCTCTGTGTGCTGTATCTTATCAAAGCCCCATATCCCATAGTTGACCAATAGGGCAACAGTGAACACAATACTCATCTTTATCTAGCACATGACCATATATATGATGTTCACCTCTTCACTTGTCCTTTACATCCTGTCAAGAGATGGTCATAAAACACACAGGAAAAGATGAGTCTTTAACCATTTAGTGGTTATACTTTTGTTTCACAACAATCACTATTTGATTATATTTCAATATATATTCCTATTAACAAGTACATGAACATTTTAACACCTCAATTTTTATACTAGCATACTTCTTTTATCATGAACCAATTATGTACAACATGCTTCCACGAGGGTTAAATAGCAAATCATTAAGAAGGAGAAGCTGTTTGATTAATTGCTTTTCAAAGCAATGAACTGTCTTGATTATCCAAAGGCACCGTCCCTGCTAGCTGTTTGTGTTATGACCCACTTCCACCTCCAATTTCAAAACACTTAGGCAATGTAGGGCAGCAGTTATGCAGCTCCAAACCACTCAGCCAGCCAAACAATGACACACAGTAACACCGTGTAGTCGGGCAGTATTTTATCTAAGCAGAATGATTTGTTCCAGCAGGTACTGAGCCTGCAGGGACTAAAACAGATGGAGACTCAGAGGCGACAGTTGCTGTGGAGTTATCAGAGCAATGTTTGGCAAAGTGAAAATGATAAAGATCAGGAGTCAGAGTGAAAAACACATGACATAAAATCTTTAAATTGTTCAAACTGGCTATGGGTGTGATCTAAAATATGGTGGTATGTTGTGGAAGTGAATGCTGAAAGCGCTGTTCAATATTATGTGCCAAACTTATGGTTTACAGGATATTATTAAGATTATGTAATGAAGAAAACTGAGTGAAGGGCTGATGTAATTGGTAATGCCCAATCTGGTTCACCACATACACAGGTACATGTCCTGAATAAAAAGGATGAGCCGATGGCTCAAAAGACAGACAATTTATTCACAGGATTTTCCACATGATAAAACAAAGTATTAAAAAGAAGAGGACAACTGAGCAAGACTAAAGCTACACAGTGGAAATTTTAAGAGTGTGCCATAAGCTACGCACAAGGAAACACAAGGAAAAAATGAAAGGCTGCTGATATATTTTAGGACCCAATACATGCAAGATCCCATAGGGCAAAATACCACTGCTCACGATAAGAATCACAACTTGTATATGCAAGGAATAATAAGTGAATTAACGCAGTGCAACCAACTATGTCGCTAAATTCATATATATGGCGCCTGTACCTCCCAGATGATTAAGTTACAGCTCAAGGATTGCAATATTAAAAACAATTTTGCACCATGCCCAATTTGAGTACATACCCAAAAAGACAAAACAAATTCAACACCAAGGGCCCGTTACTATAACCAAACTCATGGCAAAAAACTAAACTGTCAAAACATTCCGCATAGGTCGCTGTGCAGCAGCTTATTTACGTTTTTATGTACAGTGACCTCTAGTGGCTGCAGTCATTATGACGGGAGCAAAGGAGGAAGTTGGGTGAGGTAGTATAAAGAGCGACATGGTCTGTGGAGGATGCAAGGCTCAAACAGCACAGGACTTTGACTCAGAAGATCGCTATCCGTGTCCTGTGTGAAACCAACCTTGACGTATTTTAGGTTACATTAGTCACGTGACATAACTTAACTTACTAACATACTTATTTTAACCCAAACCATGTTCTTTTCCTAAACCTAACCAAGTAGTTATGGTGCTCAAACCTAAACAAACTGTGACCACTTCATAACATTAACCACGTGTTTTTTATTTTAATTCCCATGATGACGAAGGTCCGGTACGCCTATACATGTCGTTTACCTTGAAGGACTTTATTGTAAAAATTGCACACTTTTCTATAAAATAGACATTTTATTAGGGTACATCCAGACCAGCGGTGTGACAACCAATACTAAAAGGCAAAAATAAACTCCACTGAACATCACATAGTTACATTCTTGTACAGCCTTTTGATAAATCTCAAGCTGCACGACTTCCAATCATAATCCCCACTCAAGGACTGCACCTTACCTCTAAAAGCAGGTGACTGGAGGCTCTGATGTGAGCTGTAGTACATCACTTTGACATGATTTTTGACTACAAAAGGCTACGACTAATTCTGATTCCAACAACAGCTGAAAAACATATGGTTTCTCTCGTTTAATGATGAAGGCCCCACTGGGCGATGAACAAGATGCAAAATCTGTCAACTTTTTGTCATAATTGAACATTACAGCCTTTTAAAGCTGAACATTTGACCTTGAAATGGGACATTTGGGCGTCTTGATGTTGTTTGAATGAAAAAGAAAACATTGTTTTAATTTCTAGTGGCAATTCCAAAGTTATTAATTCTTCCAAATATGGCAAAATGGAATTTTTACAATCTTTACAAATTGATCCAAATGTGATGGCCATAAAAACACACTGTTTAATATTTCACACTGTACACACTATATAGCTTCAGTGAAGTGTTCAGAAATATATGTATGTATCCTGTCTAGGGCTGCAACGATTCCTCAAGAAACTCGATTAACTCGATTACTAAAAATCATTATTAATAATTCTTGTTCTTGTTTGTTCGGATGACTATTACTGCTGCACAGTGCGCTTACGTTATGTATACATAAAGTAGACGCGATTTGATAGCGCAGACTGGAAAATGGAGAAAGGTAGAGATAATAGTAAGGGGGCGAGGCAAAGAGACAGGCCAGAGAAAAAAACAGAAAGTGTCCAAAGTTTGGGATCATTTCAAGCTGAAAGAAATGAAAACTCTATACAGTGTGTTGTAAACCGAACTTGCCAACCACAATAGCACGTCAATAACGTCAATGCTTCAGCATCTCAGCAGAAAGCATCCGGTATATGCATCCAGTCCACAGGAGGGACCCAACACAAGGTAACGTTACTGTTAGCAATATGATTGCTAGTTGAGATGAAGGCTAGTGAAGAAAGTAATGACTAGTTAAGAACGTAAACATGGTGGCTAGTTATTATGCGCCTAAGTTAACTGTTTTGCTAAAGAAAATAACCACAGCAAATAAGCCTGAGCTTTATTTGTGTTATTATGACAGTCTCTCTCTCTCCCTACCTTTCTCTCACAGACACACACAAGAACATGCACCCCTCACACACACCTACTGCCCTCACAGTAATGCACTAAATATTCCAGAAAGCAAAATATCAGGTGTAAATTGGAGCTTAAAATGGAACCAAAGTTAAAGTGAAAAATGAGGGTTCAAGACAGAGGTCAGGTACTCAGGTCTACTTATCTAGAGTGTACAGTATTAACTAAACCAGCATTTATTAAATTGAGTACAAGTGATTATTGTTGTTTTTCAGTCTCCATGGTCATGGTCCAACGCACCAGTCACTGACACTATAGTCTCGCAAGGACTGGAAAGTAACGTCCGTCAGTCAGCTCATCGTCAGCTCAGGCATTTGGTCTAACACTGGTGTGTTGTGAATTTCACAGGCAGGTTAATAGACTAGAACTAATTCAGTGACTTAGACAGACGGAAGAAATATGCTGCTGCAATGACAAACACAGACTGCACCAGTGAGGGCAATATGAACACTTACGTCATCAAACACAAACTAACATGCCGTTACCCTGTTTGGATAACACATGATTGGTATACACATGGGTAGGCTGGTTGTGTCAAGCTGCTATGGCATTCACTAGCAAGGACCACAGGTACAAGTTAGTAGTTGAATTTTGATGATAGAGTGGTGTGGGGAAGCTTCGTGGGGACATCCGCCGTGACACCGGAGTACGACGGAACCCCCTCTAGGACCCTACCAAGAGAAATAGAGAAGAAAACAGAAAAAACGGAAGAAACACTGTAAAAGGGGCGGGAGGGTGGGGCGCAGTAAGCGAGAGCGAAACAAGGTGATGATTAAGGAGGGTATATATGCGGGAGGATGTGGAGTCGTGGTTACGTATTTAGGGTGTGGTCCTGCTCCTGAAATTCTGTTATATAACAACAATTCTGGACTGTTTAGCAGTTTGTGGTATAAACAAATACTGTCCACATTTTCATGTAGTTTGACAGCTAATTTCCTAATGCATGGACAAATGTGCAGTCTGAACAGCTGAGTTTTCAATCTGGAGCAAGTTGCAGTAGTCTAGGCACGAGATGACAAGACCAGGACCTGAGTGTAGAACGGATGTATCCTCCTGATGGGAGGGATGAATCTGCAGGAGTGGGTTGTCGGTTGTCGGTTGTCGTTGCGTTGTTGGTCCCTCCCCTTCTGTTACGTAGCCAAGATGGCAACTGTTGAGGGTGAGAAGAGTACAGCGTTCCACACCCAACTTTCCGGCCCTTTTTAGGTACATCATCTGGGTACTTATAGTACACTGCATATTTGCCATACTTACTTTACTGTGAATGCACTCATGCACTCAAAATATGAAGTTTGAGAACATAAGTGGTTTGGGACACCGCATTACTTTTTAACTGCAGTATATGAACATTACTACTTCCTGCGTTGGCAGTGAATTTTCTGGCCAGCTCTGTGTTTTGTTTAACTACACTTTCTCTGCTTTGTTCCTTCATAATGCAGGTCTAACGAAGGACAGTGACAATGCAGCACGCATAACACAATGTAACTTGAATGTACTGACAACACGACCACTGCTAAGATGAACACAGCACAGCATGAATGATTCATTGGGTCATTGTGAAGATGAGTGTAGGGGGGTGAATGAATGGTATTCTGCTATGTTAAATATTGGGGGTTTTAGTATAGTGGAGGAATGTGTGGAAGAAGGATGTATGTTATTTGATGAGAGAGTGGTGTATATACACTACCATTCAAAAGTTTGGGGTCACCCAAACAATTTTGTGTTTTCCATGAAAAGTCACACTTATTCACCACCATACGTTGTGAAATGAATAGAAAATAGAGTCAAGACATTGACA
>JAVQJD010102703.1:0-13661 GCA_036023655.1 Nannoperca australis | reverse complement strand
GTGTGTGTGTGTGTGTGTGTGTGTGTGTGTGTGTGTGTGTGTGTGTGTGTGTGTGTGTGTGTGTGTGTGTGTGTGTGTGTGTGTGTGTGTGTGTGTGTGTGTGTGTAATGATAACTGTGAGATATCTCCATAATGTCAGACTGGAAATGGCCTCGTGCCCTGATCCTCTAGCTGTAGGGCCTGGCCGATCATCAGCCACCTGTGTGACCCCCACGCACAATGAGATGCAGTCTGAACAAATTGCCAGGTTGGGGAAGTTTGGGTTGCCAGGTTGGGTGGTCACCATCACAATCTAGAGGCAGGGAAGAGCCCTCATTAGTGGACAAAATACTAGCTAGAGTGAACATTTAATCATTTACAACTGTCTCCCTAACAGCATCATTGTATTTATACTGGCCTAGTGTTTGGCTATTGTTGAGCTGTGCGGTGATTAAAGACCAACATTAAAATCCATAGCAGACCTCAGGCTTTCTGGAAGCTCCACCATAGTAAATGAGTGGTAAGTTGTTAATTGTGTGGGCAGACATTCAAAGCACTGGTTATTCTCTCATCAGCATTGGAAAGGGAAAATTAGGCATGTTCATTCACTCCAGAAAAGTTTCATGTAAATGTAAGAGAAAGAAGCCCCGTTGTCTTTTAAATGTTTACTCAAACTTTTTTAACACACCCTTTTCACAGAGGACGTTTTGACATAACACTGTTGGAAATGCACAGGTGTAAATAATAAAATGAATAGTGGCTGAATTCCATTTAGCTACTTCAGTTTCAGGGTCCTGGTGTTGTGCAAGCTGGCTCACTGTCACACTGGGACCATTGAATAGAACAGAGCCATCATAATATGATTAGTAACACCTGTGCTGTGACAGTCAAAATCTCTCCCATGAAAACTTAAATTCACAGACTCTCATATAGATATTATCTGTTATCATGGCCAAGCCACCCCACATACCAAGGCTTTCCTTAAAGAATGGAGGAATCAGGTCCCTGCATCATCATCATCACCATCTCACTTTCAAAATTATCATTTATTATTTTATTATACAGACATACATGTAGTATTATTATTATTATTATTATTATTATTATTATTATTGTAGTTGTGGCCTACAATACACAAAATGTTGTTAACGTGTTGAAGACTCTCGTATGAGTTTTATAGACTGAACCTTAAGCGCGGAAGCAACATTTCCCAATGTGACCGGGCTTTTTTTCTTCCTAGAAATTGAAAGAAGCCCACATGGTGCATCTCCCTTAGCTTGTTGAGATGGTTTTTAACATCTGCTTCTGGCTTGTTATTTATGTTGGCCAATCTAAACGCTTTTAGATGTATAATTAAAGTACTAGTTACACACACACACGCGCGCATAAATACACCCACTGCTTTGCCGGGTCATGTTTTGCTTAGGTGAGGCGTTTCTTTTGATCATCATCATCATTAATAGCAACCATCAAGTGAAACCGATCAAACCATAATGCTGCACAGAAACACTGAAATAAATTTTTCAACCAGGAGCTCAACAAACAGAATGTAGTCAGCAAGAGGGTTCACTTTTTTATAATGTACCTTATTTAACTTACTGTTTCAGCGTCTATGACCTTTCAGTGCACCTTAGAATAGTATAAGGATAGAGGGTGCTTTTAATCTTTTCTGCTGATGTTCAGGATAATGTGATGGAAAGTTTGTATATGTTAGATATTTTTGAATTGTCTTTTTTAACTCTTGGCAGCTCTTCTGTTTTTTTCACATCTGGAATGCCACTATCTTAACTGTCAGGACCTCCCTAAAAATGTTGTGCAACATGCTGCCTGTATTTACATATGCCTCCTCACTTCAGATATATATCATCCACCCTTTCCTAATAAACATTGTGTAAAGGTCATCCCTTCAAATAATGCAAAAGAATTATAGTCTGTTAAATTCTTTATGACTAATAATGTTATTTTTGTCAACAGCATATCTTGTGTATGCTGAGTGTGTTATCAGTATATAGTGTTGTCAACATGAGTTTGTGTGTGAGCGTGTGTTTGGAGCTGGGCCATGTCCAGGGCCAGAGACATACTAATGACATGGACTCCAGTGGTGTGTTTTACCAGCTCAACTGCTCTCATTAGATGAGAACCTCTGTGTAGCACAGCTCGCCTCATTAATGAAGCACAGCCATGTGCCGCTGCAGATATATGCACTCACTCGTTGAAGCACATACACTCGGGTCAAACAGACTGTGTGGGAGGACTCAGGGCTGTGTACACACACACACACACACACACACACACACATACACACCTTACATCCTACTCACTGTGTGCTGTCCTTCTATAAAGTCCCCCTTCACTGCACTACCAGTTAACACACGCTCATACATATATGTACACACTCATTCTTTGAAGAATCACCATCTTGAATACAAAGTGCACCTGGCCTGGTGGGGGGGCATGCACCTTCTAGCCCTCACTTCTGAAGCCTATCCAATCACTTTCACAAACGCTGTCGCTCCACAGATGTGCGTGCATGCGATTGTGTGAGTATGTATTTGTGTATGCATGTTGTCGCGTTTGTGTCTGTGCGTGAGTGTATATGTGTGGCGGGGGCCCCTCCTGATTATAGCTGCTCCATAATTAACAGTGATCAGATTTGTTTTGTGGCATAAATGGTGCATGTGTAGAACATTAGGCCTGGCAAGTCTCATTTCACATTCAGCTCAAGGGCTCGGCAGCAGACGGGTCACGAGCTTCAGGGAGCACAATCACAAGCCTCCCTCCATATGGTCCTGCCTGCCGCATCCTCAGCAGCGAGAGCCGCGAGTGCCAGACAAGTTCCCCCAAGAACCTAATCGTGTTCAGTAATTACCAAGACCGGCTTTTCTCTTTTTTCCCCCCCTCCCTCCCTCAGCCTCCCCCCAATCTCTTGCTCTTTTTCTTCCCCATGCACCTGCATGCTCGCTTCTCTTTCATTCTCAAGCTCTCTCCCTGCCCATTGCTTTCACTAAGCTGCTTGTAATATGTTTATTTTTTTCCGTTTACATCTTTGCTCACAGTTTCCCTGTTTTTCTGTTTTCTGCTGGGTGAAAATCACGATGGAGCTGAGAGAGATTGTGAGTGGAAAAACTCTTGACACTCCCACATCAGTTAATTTCTAAATTGCTTTATGTGGCTGATGCCGAAAAACCCAGTCCGTCCTCCTGACTGCCTAAAAATTATAAATAATTGTAACAGATGCGCCAATATGGCCGGCCTCCAATAAACGAGGCCCCAGATAATTTGACCAACCCCCTTTGACAGGCCAATTTAATAAAACATGAACAAAATCTTCCTCACTAATAATTTATCATCCCCTCTCCTCCCCTTTCGTTAAAGTTGATTACCCTGGCAGTTAACAAGGTCACGCCCACATGCCAGGTTTCTGATAATGCAATCACGACTCGATAGAAAAAAGGTGATGACATCCTGTGTGGTTTTCTTCACTACCTGGCCTCCTAGCAAAACACAGTTGTGAAGGTCTTTGTTTGGCAAAAGACTTTGATTTGATGTGTTGAGTAGAAGTGTTGTTGATAGCAGCAGGTGATGCTGTTTTTTAGTGTTTCACACTTTCCTATGAAGGATTTAAGGAAAGAAAGGTGAGAATATATGCAGTAAGGTGATGAAGTCAAGAGGTATGTGGGTGTAAATTCTAAGATAAAGGACTCAGGACTCAATTAAGCTTATGCAAAGCATACTGTGTATGCATATATTGACAATAGAGTACATGTGTCTCTTAAGCAGAATGTATCCTGTCACTTAAAACCATCCTTTCTGTGAACACATTACCATATAGGCCAGTATGAACTTTTCATAACAGCAGCAGCAAAACTTTGAAGATGTCACATTTAGGTGACTTGGACATTATAAAATCAATCTGTGCACAGCTGCATTATAGGAATGTACATGTGTGAGTGTACACATTTGTGGGTGTGTGTGCATCACAACCGGCTCCTCTGTGGGTGGGCCCTCTGCTTTAGGTCCATTTTCACATTGAATCAGGTGTTGTGGCGAGTCCCTGCAGGGTTGTGCGGCAGTTTGGGAGTGTCCTGATACTCTGATACACCGATACAAGCCAAGCCACTGCATGGTGATTAACATCTTTGTGCTCCCTCGTAGCAGGGTTGAACAGCTGAAGTACAGAAACCACACAGCCGACCGATCAGTCTCTTTATCATACTCACAGTTGCTCTGTAAACAGCAGAATATTAAGGTAAACAGCTAATGCTACAGTGCTACAGGTAAACAAAGTTTATCTTTACCTTGTTGTCTGCCGGTCTGATCATCGGCGTAATTGGCTGCCGCAGTGTGACGTTGTTGTTTTTTTTGCGCCACCCCCTGTGCCGGTGCGTTCCTAAGTGGAGTTCCACTGATTCAAATGAATGGGAAAATCTGCGTTTTCGCCACAGCACTTGATTTTATGTGAATTCCTCCTTATCCTTGTCCCCTTCAGTTTGTTTTGGTAGTCCCCGCTCTGTGCTGAGTTGTGCAGATGCCACTAGACTGGCTAATAGACACTGATAAATAGATGGGCCATGATAGCACACACCACAGTCCTTGAGGTGTTAGACGGCTGTCCCACTGCCACATGACACATCTAGTTATTGACTTTAGCATATAAAAATGTCATGTGGACATCCAGTATGCAAGAGTTAGTCTACTGAACTCCTCGAAACTCTGCCAGCTTGTGGTTGTTTTCTTTGAATTTAAATTAATTATGACAACTGCAGTTGGTTCAATCAAAGGTGAAGATATGGGCTTCTTGGTTGCCCACTAGTTTGTGAAGACTTGAGTATGTCTGTGATCTGATTGTGGGATCGTCTCTTACTCAAAACACCATGTGTTTATGACAACATTGCATTATGGTCCATTGAGATGACTGTTACTGCGCAAACTGGTATCTCCGCCTCTTCTATAGGTTCCTCCCTGCATACTGTAATTTGTAATCAAAAGAGCTTTTTTCAGGTTCAAGGCATTGACATTTTCAGTTTTCCTGATGCTTTAGTTTGCTGGGAACAAAACATAACCTCACCTCATCTATCTTGACATCTTGTGTAAGGATTGTAATCACAATTTAAATGTAAATGTCTTTCTTTTAAGTTTTGTCTTAGCTATCAATATTATTTGTACAGTTTGCTAATATTAATAACTGCTTTATTTACCATTATGAGCTGTTCCACCCACTGATCACTGAACACAGTAAGTAACTTAATATCTGTTTATAGGTGTTATGACTCATGAATGCTTGTTTGTTTCCCTTTTTGTTTTGTTTTTGGATTTCCAATAATTGACAATAAAAACTATTGCAGAGTGAACATTAACTAAGCTTCTCTACATGAGAACATCATCTTGTTGAATCTGACATGTTGAACATATTTACACTAATCCTAAGAGAATCCCATTCTGTAGACAACAATATAAGTTTTATTTGTATGTGCTTTACAAAATCAAAGCTTCACAGCAAGCCCAAGTCCTCTTAACTTTTGATTCACTATTTGTTTTTATCACTTTCCTCTTGTTCTCTGCACCTATAAGCTTGTCTTGCTCTCTCTTTCTTATTCCGCAAACACAAACACACATGCACTGTCTCTCTTTTCTCACAGGCACTGGTGTCTGAGCAGGTTGATGCTGCAGTTCAGAGGTCTAGTCCTGATTCTGACCGGGCCTCCACCCGAGGCTCAGATCCCAGGCCAGAAGATAAGACACTTCACCGCAGATCCACCAGTTCCATCAGACAGCAGGTTGGTTACTGCGCTGCTGCCAATTATGTCCAAGACAGCACGTGGGTGAGCAGCTAACATGCCCACACTTATCCATTACCTCTTTGCTTAGATTAGATCAAAGCCATAGAGAAGGGATATGAAGGAAATGGTCTGTTGAGAATCATGTGATTTATCAGACCCTGCCTCTGCCAACCTTTGTCCTGAACTCTCCAATACACACACACACAAACACAGATGACCCTCCTACTGTGACCAGGCCGACGTGTGCTGCTGGTTTCACGCATGCCTTGGGCTCAGGCACTGGCTAATTTACCGCTTCAGCAGTACATTATGAACAAGAAAGAAGCTTTTGATCTTCTCAGTATTCCACTCATAAGTTTGGCAGGACATGTTTCTAGATGGCCTCACTCACTCTAAAGCTGGCCTGAAGACACATTGTTTGATTTATACAGCTGTCCTCATTATAGCTTCAGTGGGAATGCTCCTGTTCTGGTAGTTTTATACATGTAATGTAATTATTTTGTACAAAATAAGTAAACAGTATTGACATAATTTAATGTGCTTCCCTTTTCTGGAGGGTCTGCTTTTTTTGCTCTAGGATGGACACACACAGAGACACACACACACACACACACACACACACACAGAGAGACACACACACACCCACACACAAACTGCCTGTTATGCCCCCACTATTAATTATTTAGAAATGTGCCAATTTTGATACTAGTGCCGATACTTTAAATTAGAGTGGGACTATAATGCATTTTTCACACAATACACTTTTGATCAGATTTATAAAAGTTTAAGCTTGTGCTTTAACACAGTGTGCACATGTTGTCCTTTTCAATAAAAACATAACTTAATCCATGAAAAATATCTGTCAATTAAGATAATCTACGCTAATGTCACAATGTCATATGTCAATGTCATAATTTTGAACTTTTGCAGCACTTTTTAATACCCTTCTGTAAGCATAAAATGCATATAGATGGACAAACAATCTGTATTGTTAGTACACTTAGCTCCCCTGTAGTTATTTTTGCATGACGACACACACATACTATTGCATCTAGAGTCCGCAGATTGAATCAAAATTCAGTGCTAATTTTACTCATCTGCTCACATTGAACCATTTTATTAAAACATGTATTTGTTGAATATTTGTTGAAATCAATATTGTTTTTATTCATTTATTATATTTATTCATTCATTTATATACCCCATTAAGTAGGATTGACAATAGAAAAGTTTCAAATTCTCCCTCTCCCCACTACATCAAAAGAGTTGTAATTAGCCTTAGGTAAATAAACATCGACAGCTTCATCAATCATGTTAAACCTTACTGTTAAAAAATGAACATTTTGAGTAGTTGTGATGCACCAAAGAAGCCATAAACCTGTTATGCTTCATTACACTCCATTTAAACTGTAATGCAAGTCTGCAAGGTCAAAAGCTGATGAAATGAGCCTTCTGTGCAGCCCACTGCTACCACCTAGGTCACAATTTGCAGCTCTTTCAGTAAGTGCCTAAAGTGAAATGTGATTATTGGCTGAGGCGATGAGCAGTTCACAGTGGTACATGGCTCGCAATTTGCTACGTACATTAAGTGTTAAACAGATGTTTTCAGGATTTGAGAGAAGAAAAATGTACTTTGAATTGGAAAAACCTGATTTGAAAAAATCTTATAAAAGTGAATTAACTTATTCATGCTTCATTAAAGCTGTGTGTATTAATATTTATTAAAATCAAAACCATCTGGAGTTTTTTCATAGAAATTAAATTTGTAATTTATTTGACAAATCATTTTAGTTTACTTCCGTGGTCTGCTATGAGCATGATGTAGTTCAATTTTGAATGAAACCTATACATATATCTCTTTTAAACCTCGCTCGGTATCTCACTACGGGAAGCGCCTTCTGGCGTGACCAATAACTGAAGTTCCACTACCACCACATCTGTTAGGGAACTGACCAGTCATCTGAATTGCACAGGCTGGCCCATCCCTCTTTATTCACCTGTGTCATACCTCTTTAACTTACAAGCTAGCACTTCGAGGTGAGCTTGTGTGTTCATAGTTTCTGCTAGCCACCAACGTAGTGTTAGCTGCTATGGATACCACCGCATCCCTTTAAGGGGAACGCTGGTGGCGACAAAGTTAAGGACATTGCATCCCACCCTTGCCCAGCTGCTTGATGTTTTACCCATCTCAGGGAGAAGACCTCATCTCCTCTGTACTGCAGCGCCATACTGGTTAGAATTCTGGAGTGTCAGTGGCCTCAAAAGCCGGTCCCTGATAGAGAAAAGCCTCTATCTCACTAGAGATAGACAGACACACATTTATTCAGTTTTTCTGCATCAGATCTTGTTGTGGGTTCATTCTTGTGTTTTAGCCCATGGGGGAGAGTATGAGGTGTTATGGGCTTCAGGGTATGCAATTTGAGAGTCGGACACATCTCTCATACTGAGATGCTGAGTGAGGTTTGAAAGAGAACTTGGGTTACCCTGGTAGCCAAACGTTTTCAAAACGTGTCACTTGCTGCAACACACCGTGTTGTTTACTTGCAACTTTCAGTTCTCAGGTTACCTACTCTTACATTAGTCTGTTGTTTGTCAGTGTATCTTGGTCTTTTGAATTTTTGTGCTCCTTTTAAGTAGATGTTTTTTTCATCAATGGTGTACATTTGCTTTGAATTTAAGTGTGCACCCATGCCTTTACATGTCAATGTATGTCTGTCTGTCTATGTATGTGTTTTGTCCTCTGCGTGTGTGTGTCTACGTGTACAACATTCCTATTTGCCTGGGAACCTGAACAAGTTCAGCTTTGAGAGCTCCAGACGCACACATGACACGCTGCTGCTATCATAAAGAAGCCCATTGATGACAGTGACCCCTCTCTCTGGTAGATGGAGAGAGAGAGGGTGAAGGGAGGAGGGAGGCAGTTGATGAAGTGTTTCTTCTTTGCTCCAGAGCCAGTGACACTGACCCCTCAGTAAATAGAAGTTTTACTCTTGCTTACATACAGACTCTGTTTAGATACAGGCCTCTCTCCTCATTTCCCTCCTACTGTATGCCCTCCTCCCCTCCATCTGCATTGCACTCTCATGTTTACAGAGCCATTACAGGGTGCGATGCACAGGTCAGGTCATGGTCGCCAACCAGCTGCCGAGCTGAGGTAGACAGCGGGCACATCTTTCTTTGCCTCGTGCTCTCTGCTTTATATCTTTCAGGCCTGTCTTGTGGAACATTAACAACCATGTCACAACACAGAGCTTCCCACACAAACAGAAGGCATTCATGTGTCTTCTGAACCTGCGACAGACAGGCGTCCAACTGGACCATAGAGTGTCAGTGTCACCATGTCATCTTCCTCTGTGCTCCTACAGACAAAGCACACAGCAGTTTATCTCTTCTGGTTTTCATATACACAGAAGCATGAATGGCTGGAATAATCAGCGAGTTGTTAAATACATCCTTCCCAAAGAAACCTATATAGAATCCAACATCAGTAAGTCATGCTTTATAGTTGGTCATCTTTACTTTTTAAATTTACTTCATTTGGATTCCCTTTTGGCCTCTCTGTTTCCCCTGTGCACATACAGGCTAAATCAGTTGGCCTGCCACTCATCAGGAATATGCAGATCAATCTGCTAATTAGTTGCATAGAGTCATTAAGGCTGAGTTCGAACACATGGTTGGCACCCATGCAGGCATGAAAGCAGAACCTGGCACACCAGGTCACTGGAGTCAACTGTAGCCCTAGGGCACATTCCCAAATACACTAGCATACATAGAAATATTTGTCACAGGCAAATTATTTTATAATCATGCACGCTGTAGTGATAAAATAGGAATAAACTTATGTGTATTTATTATCGTCATAATCCTTAGAATTTTCATAATATATAAGGCAATGTTTGGTGGAAATTTTTCATTATTGATAAATACAGTATTTGCATTTGCCTTTTGTAGTTTTTGTTGTTACTGGCTGTATCCTCCTCTCCCATGCCGAATTCAAATTGCACACCCACGTACAAGATATTCACAGAAAATGATACATAATAGACGTGGTGCAGCAAACGAAAGTGGTTGCATGCATGCATTTTACAAAATGCGGAAGAAAAGATTCGATCCTGAGTTTTCAGTATTATTGTGTCAGACGTTGTTGGCTGTCTTCTTAATCTTAATTAACTTCACGCAACGAATCCTCACATCCCACAGTTTGTGTGGCAGCACTGTAAACAAAGATTTGAGATGCTATATGTTTGCTGCCCCCACTGGTTGATACATATGTGATTCTGAATGGAACACTGGGACCAAATTATTATTAAAATCTAGTTACAGCAGTAAAACCAGTAACTACAGGTGGCGCAAAATCAACTAGGGTTGAAGTCTTTAGCTTTATAAGTTTGATAGACAACAAAGCTTGTAACAGCCATCAGATCACATTTTTACAAGGGAGGGGGCTTATTGATCCACCACCACCTCTTCCTCCTGTACTCTTCACTCACTCCAGCCCAAGGACTGTTGTATGTTTAGTCACATTGCATATTTTAGCCCGCCATCTGGTCAGCCCCACCTGGGACCGCAGGGGGCCTCATATTCTCCCATATTCATATTCCACTAGCATATTGTTCCCACTGCTTTTCTACAGTGCGGCCCCAGCACTTCTCCACTTCTTTATTTATTTCTACAGAATAGGCTGGCTAGCAACTTGCACCCCCCCCCCCCCTAATCGGCGGCTCTTCCAGTTGTCCTATCAAGTGTAACCTGGAGGCCCCTAGTAGAGCAATTAGAGCGGCCTCCCTGCCCACCTCTTGTAATGAAGCCCAGCACATTCTGGAATCTATAGCCCCTTTAGTCTCCCCTAATGGGACATCATTATTGTCAAAGAAACAATGTAAATGGAAATGAACATACTCATTAGCCAGTCGCAGAAAGAAACCTTTGCCGCTCTCAGCTTGCAACTCCCGCTTCCAAACACACACACACACACACACACACACACACACACACACAAAACTGAACCTCCTCCCTTCAGCTTATGCGGACTGCTGCTCCAGCTTGCTTTATTCCTCTGGCAGTGTGTTTGTTTGTGTGTGCATATGTGTGTGCCGAAGAAGACAATGTGCATGTTTTACTCAAGGTGAGAAGGGAATGGAGTGAACATGGATAATTCCATTATTGGCATTCACTCAGTGTTTCTACAGATGTTAATTGTTGCATGAGTTTGTGCCTGTGTGTGTATGTGAAGTGTGCTCAAGTTCTCATGCCAGTGCTTCTTTGTTTACCTGTCCCAGGGTGCACCTGTGCAGCGGTCCAGGTCTCTGTCCCCAGCCAGTAGTGTGGAGTTGGTTAGTGAGAGGAGAAGAGGAGCAGAACAGAGGATTCAAGACCTTGAGGAGCTACTGCAGTTGAAGGTAACTGGCTAACATAGATGAATACACATAATATCCTCTCGTCTGCATTAATCTATTTATCCCCATCTCTTCTTGTTGGTTTATTCCAACTGTATGTCCTTTATTTCCTACAGCCCACATCATCCTTTGTGCCTTTTATGTCTTAATCTTCTGTCTTTTCTGTTTTCCTCACATGCTAGTGGCCATTCACTACCAGTGACTTTGAACAACTTAAAGGTATTGTTTGCTGAATTGGACACATTCAATGGCATAGCGGTGTCCAGCTGATAGTGTGAGGCACTCGACAGACCTAATGGAGCTGCTTGTTGCTCTGGCCACTATCTTACATATGATTGCTGCTATCAGCTGCTGGGTTGTAGGAAGGTCTGCAGCACTGTAACAGTCACAGTCTCCAAATGGTTCAATTGCACTAGTGCTGCCACTGCCTCCTCCATGACCTTCTCTCGCACGCATGAACGCACGTACGTATGTGTGTGCACACAAACGGTGTGCGTAGGCAGTGAAGCAGCAGGAGACGAGCTGCTCAGGTGAAAGTGGATGCAGCAGGGTTTTTTCCCTTAAACGAATCAGCTTTATTGGTCTTTTAACCTTCACATGCTCTATGACGTCTTTCTTCCAATATTCTTCATTCTCAAGTCTCTCTCTCAAATTCACTGAAAGCGAACTGCAGCTAATTTCCACCTCTCCCCTTTGTTTCTTTTAAGGTCTCTGACTTTCTCTCTTTTATTTTATTTCAGTGGGGTGTATTTTCCACTGCCATCTATTTTTTTCATTTGGACTTTCCCCTAAAGCCGTCCTCCTCGTTGTCTTTCTTTATCCTTTATCGTTCAGGCTGACCAGTGAGTGAGTGATTATGCACAGGTCATCTCCCTTTGAACACAATCCCAGGAACACATTAGGCACCATTTTCTTGTCAGATCTGAAGTGTCTGAGTTATATCACTGGCAGACACCCAGTCAGACGGTAATGCTCAACGTAGATTCAGATGACACGCATGACTGTCTTAGTTAATGGTGCCATTTACGTGTCTGCCAGTTGAGGAGAATTTAGCAAAGGTATACACAGAGAAATTGTGATTGGCAACTCAAATCTGTGACTACATTAATGAGGGCATTAGTTCAAAACATGATTTAGTGGTTATGTCCTTTTGTTTGCATCTGGCATTGAGCAACGTGTCCTTTGTCAGCTACATTTGAGACCTCACCTCAGTGCAGTACTTCACTCTGTCCTGTCCGTTGTTCTCCAGTTGATCCTATCCAATTCTTTCCAACAGACTGCCTTTCAAATTGGGTACGCCCAGCCTGTACCATTGACATGTTGACCTTAGCAGCTAACAGCAGCAGACAAACAAACAATTCTCATAATAATGGCCTTTTTTTTTCTTCTGCACACTTTCAAGTAAACAGTAGCTGTTGCTGTGTAATTATTTTTCAGCTTGAGAACGTCCACAGATGTGTATGCTGGCTGAGTAAGGGGGTGTATTGATCGGTGGGCAAGGGTCTGTGGCCTGATGACCAGAGCTGGGCTGCCCAGGGGAAGCTCCATAAGGAGTCTGGGAAGCCATGATGTGGCTAATGCCCTGCCACTTGCTCTGTCCTGCCCCCCCTCCATCAGTCAGCCTGAACTCTTCTGTGTCCTCCCCCGGATCCTACTTCCACCAGTTAACACTGCCCTGGTCTGGCCCCTTTCATTAACGCCTTGTTTTTGAGAGGTTGGGGGCAGCTTGAAGGGGCCGAGGATGTCTTGCAGATGTCCTCTGTGAATAATCCGCACTAGGGAAAATCCATACTTGTCACATTGGCTGTGTGTGTGTGTGTGTGTGTGTGTGTGTGTGTGTGTGTGTGTGTGTGTGTGTGTGTGCTCTCTCTCTGTTCTCTTTGTCCTTGTTAATAATAACAGGGCTGAGGGCTCGCATTTCCCTCTCTGCAGGGCAGCCGTGTCATATCAGCAGTAAACAAGCTCCTTCCCTTCAGAAAGCGCTCGACAACTCTCCCTAGCCCTGGCCACTCAAGCAGAAACCTGTCCTGCACTCTTCTTTTCACTTTCCCTCTTTCTAATTTCTCTGTTCTCTCTCTTTCTCCTTCCTCTATTTTTATCAGCTGCTTTTCTCTCTTCCTTTGCTCTCTTTCCACCTCTGTTTGTCCTGCCTGTTGAAAGTGTTTTCTCCATCGCCCTCACTGTTAAGGTCAGTGTGATGGGGAGGAGAGGTGCCCCTGACAAGAAAAATCTATACGTTGTCTTCTCTTACTCCTTCTTTAAAGCTGGAGCCCAATCTTGCTGTGTTTTAATAGCTGTCAACAACAGTGTCAGCAACAAACCCACCGCATCAACCCCCACCAACACAACACGTGCTGCTCATCAGTTGGTAACTCCAGAGAGTGAGTTTCTTTGCTGGTTAAAGAGACTGTGTGTGTGTGTGTGTGTGTGTGTGTGTGTGTGTGTGTGTGTGTGTGTGTGTGTGTGTGTGTGTGTGTGTGTGTGTGTGTGTGTGTGTGTGTGTGTG
>JAVQJD010102699.1:0-47020 GCA_036023655.1 Nannoperca australis | reverse complement strand
TTTTTGTTCAGATTCTGTCACACCGACCTGCTTTAGTGTGACCTACGCTAAAGGGAGGATGTGTTCTTATAAGCAGACATCAGAGGATGAGCCCTGCTCCATCACTTATCCAACAGGTTGAGTTTCCACAAACATACACATACATCTGCCACCCCCACCTTACACCATCAAATTCTGTAAATTAAAAAGACAACGATGTAGAGCTGGTTGTCAGAGCTAACGGTAAAGAACCTTTAACGGTATAGTCTGAAGAAGCTTTCATTTACTTAAGAGCTCAGTCTCATGGAACCAAATATGCTCTGCCTGTTTAGTTTAATCCAGTTTTATTTTGGTTTGGGTTTGAGACATTGGGAGATACTCATGTCTTTAAGTAATATAGATGGTGTTGTTATTAGTTTGATAATTTGCATGTGACTACCGTAGATACTTACCCTGTATTGACCCCGTACTCGAAATCCTATAGTACTGCTGGAGGCTGGTTAATCAGGCTGATTAGCAACAGTAACTGGACTTCATGTAGGTGATTTAAGGGTTTCTCATTAATTCAGAAAAACAAGGGGGAAAAAATTCTCAAGTGAATGCATTACGCTTCCGTACCTCTTTAATGTTGCAGTGCTTCAGCCTGCAGTCAGCTGATGCATATTTGACTTTATTTGATAAGAAAATAGTCAATATTAACACCTGTATTGATGTGTTTCATCACACTACAGTCATATAATTTCATTTACAGCCCCAAAAAAAACACATTTAAGTGTGCAGCACCTCTTTAGGGTCAGAATATATCACGTATTGGCGGGTGAATCTTGTTCAAGTCCGACAGCATCTCTTTGTGTGCGCAGCAGCTGCTTGTGACCGCAGCAAACATTAACAAACATCAGGGGTGTAAATATAGACAGTGCAGGCTGCGCGGTTGCACTGGAGCCCCTAGGTATGGGGGGCCCATAAAGAGAGAGGGCCCTCGAACTATGTGTTGGTAGAATATGGGCCCTTGCCAGTTGGAAATATGCCAGTATTTAAAGAAGAACCTACATTAGGTCAATGAGCCCTCAAAAAGGCAAACCTATCTCCATCATGGTTTCAAAATTACATACTTTTTTTTATTTCAATACAGAAGCCTAAGTAACTCATTCAACTATACAATCCAACACATTGTTTGTAAAATATATATTTGCAGGCTGGTGTGTGTGCTGCATAACTAGTAACTAGCATGCACTGAGGCCAGTCGTTACTACGTTACACCACTGACAAACACTCCCCTAAGCCCTCAAATATATCACAGACTGATGAAAAGTGCCTTTATCATGTCCCAACAGAAGTACATGTTCAAAGGACCAGTGTAAAGGACTATGACACACTAAACTGCACCACCAGCTGTCCGATAGCTGACCCTCAACACGCCTACAGATGGTACTGGAACAGAGAGTTATACAGTCACTGTGAGAGTCAACACATTGCACTTTTCCGCTCTACTTTTAAAATGTTCTCCTGTGCTGTGAAAGGCCACGAAGATCTGCGCTCTGATGAAAAATGTGAGTATGGAACCAACTTGTGGTCTTTTTAACTGGTGGAACTGGTATCATTAGTCTGCAAGTCTAAAGGAAAAAAGGAAACATAGTAACATGAATAATGTTCAAACACCATTGGGGGGCAGACAACAGAAAACACTGTTCAATAAAATGCAAAAGCTCTGATATAAATACCAGTTTGTTTGTTAATTTCTATTTGTAGTTTGAAGGGTCAGTAATCAAATATCACATTATCTTCTAATTAAAAATATTTTTCTGTCAGTATTTGGTGATCTGCTTTTCCTTTCACCTCATTAGACACCTTTACATTTTAATTCAAGCTGAGAGTATCCAGCCTCTTAGCACCTTTCCCTGTGTCGCCTTAAAACTGTACTGTATGAAAGTCGTGGCCGTGGCCGTTTTTTTGTATTACTTCCAGTTTTGTTGTGCCACACAATATATTAAAGAAAAAAAAATTATGAACAGTATAGAAAAATTGAATCCTATACACTGAAGTACTTTTCAAAGTAAATGTAACTGTTACTAAAAGTTTTTAATCTTTATTTTAGGTGTTGATGAAGAGAACTGCGGGAGTATGAATTATGTCAGCAAGAGAATCTGTGCACTGGAAGGTTCTTCAGTGAACATTTCAAGTGAATACTCAGACCCCAGCTGCAGGGATTTCACCATGATATGGAATAAAGTAAAGACACGTGACAAGGAGGATGTCGAAAGTTTGGCCAAGGACACTGGCCGTGTGGAATTTCATAACATCACAAACCTCCATATCCTGAGGATCAATAACCTGATAAAAAATGACTCAGCAGAATACACATTGAGAATTGACTCATCTGAAGGATGGAAACTGTCTGATTTACCTGGAGTGACATTAATCGTAACAGGTAAATACTCATTAATATTTGTACAAGACTATAAGTCTGGTTCATGCTTAATGTGATAACACTTGTAATGTGCACAAAACAATGTTAATGCTTCTTGTATTCTCATGACAACTGTGCCTCACACCATATACTATGCCAGTTCCTGTAGAAAGGCCCAAAAGCCGTTAAGACAATTTTCATCAAATTGTGTAGCAGGTGACTTATAGCTTCCCCTCAGCCCAACTGATGTATTTATAACACTAAAACAGTGTAAGAATGCATCATTGCTGATTGTTTTTCAGATCAGTGGTGTCTAAAATGTTGACACATGGTCAAATGTTTAACCTTGTTAACATATTAAATTACATTTTCAGAGTTTGCCTTAACCTTTAGTTCTGTGTAGGTTCAGGCAAACATTTTCTATTGTTTTATCAAATATCTCATGCATATTATATGTTCGCTGAAATAATTTGGTATGAGGTATTTTGATGATTGCAAGCCACTATATCCAATAGGCCCACACAAGCTTAAACAATGTTTTTGTTAAATGATCATTCAAATCATCTTTCAGGCCTGAGAGTGAAGTTTACTCCTGCTGCAGACGTGACAGAGGGCCAGAGAGTCACACTGACCTGCAGCACCAGCTGTCCTCTGACTGACAACACAAACTACATCTGGTACTTGAACGGACAACCTCTGACCCTGCCAGAGAACCAAAACAAACACCTGGTTCTAGACCCAGTCAGCAGTCAGCATGCAGGAAACTACTCCTGTGAGGTCAAAGCTCCCCAAAACATCAGCTCAACTGAAGAGACTCTCACCATCCAAGGTGAGCATTATATTTTTTTTGAATAGTTTTTAGGTTTTTAAGCACTTTTCAAACTTTTCAAATAGCAATTGTCTAGTTTTTAAGTACTTTGTGACATGAATAACATAAATTACCCACTCTTAATCGGACTTTGAATACATGCGTATCAACATAACTTTGTTCCACTGTACAAAAATGATTACAAAAGACCTCCTCATGGGTACATTTTAAAACAATAGGTTGATGTCACTCAGCCACACACCAAGGACACTTCATACATTACATTTAGTAGAAGGAAAGTGAAGACTCTCAAGTCTAAGTAAGACTATTTAAGTACAGGGCCAAAACCTACAAAATACAATTCTGTGTCTTATTTTGTATTGTTGAAAGCACTGGTAACCCACAACAATCTCTCTCCAGCTCGAGGGAAATCACTAATGATAATGAATGCTGTGAAACTGACTGTTTTATTACTGATCCCCCCCGCTGTGTTTCTCTTCAACCTGATGATGAGGTAGTTAATTTCCATTTTTGTATTTAAATTTTCATGTATTTATGTATTTGCAAAGTCTTCTTGTTGACTTAATAAGTCTGTTTTGAACATTAACAAATTAATTTTATCATCCAGGAAGTTCAAAACTGTGACCTCCGCTGCTGAGCGAAGTGACAAAGTAAAAACTGGACAGGTGAATACAAAACCTGAGACCTAGAAATTACTGTGTGTCTCCAAGTGTGTGTTTCCTCCATCACCTGTTTTCTCTGCTCTTCAGATGGACTAGCTGTATGAGAGTATCACACTGGTGGCCCAAGTCCTGCAGCACAGACAGAACCTGCAGAACAGCAGGATGACACTGTGTAATATCAACTTGGATTTTAGAAATCTATGTGGGGTGCTTTGTCCAGTGCAGGTAAAAACATTTAGATCCAAGTTGGCAAGACATGACTTGAGCACTGCAAAGGTGCCTGTAAACTCAGAGTTTGTGGTGCAGCCAAACCACAAAAAATAAACATATTAGATACAAACATGTACTCCTATCCTTTGTTTCAATGTACTTCCTGTATTGGGTTGGATGCAAGGCTCTTTACTACAGTTGATGCACACATCCGTTAATGAAGGCTCAATACATGTTTATAATGCTGATGTTGGTTCAAGTTTGTTAGATGCTCCTGGTAACAAGTAGTGAATTGTTGCATAAGTACCACCATTAGAAATCAAATCTACTCAGTTCTGCGATTGCGCATTACAATTGTTTTCATGTTATGATTATACATTTTTTTCTTGGTATATTTTATATGTATTAATAGAATAATTATCTTAATACTTATACTGGTTTGCTTTGTCTTATATGTCTGGTAGTAATGTCCAATAATGTGTGATTGAATTTCATATTTTTTGATAACTCTGTACAGACCTCTTTGCTTCCTTCCTCTCTTGCACATATCAATTTATTTTTATTACTGTATGTCGTTTACCATGCTTTAATTGTGCACATATATTACAACTAAATTACAATAAACGGGTTTCTTCGTCAAACTGAATGGTTTTCTTCTTTACTGTTTGAGGGAAGCTTACTGCTTCTGAAAATGTAAATATTTTACTTTACAAGTTGTCAATTTATGGCTGGTCAGCACGTTATCTCAAATCATTATGGTATGGTTACGTTTCCACCGAAACAACGTCTCTAAAACGAGACCTTGATGGTCACGTGATTTTTTTGCTTATTGGACCGAGTTGATCCATCTCACCGCTTTCAAAGAGCGATACTCTGCCTCAAGCACGGCTTATCCACTGCTGGATCTAACGCTGTGTGTTTGATTGGATTCTCGGACTAGCGCATTAATACTATGGACAGCAGAGGTTACGGTTCGGGTAAATATACATTGGATTATAGGCGTTGTTCCGACGTTATATGCCCTAATATGTGGTGCAGATGAATTTGCCATGGCTACAGTTCACGTTTTTTATTCGTTTTCCATTTAGCCACATGCTTTGTTGCCGTGAAACCTAGCTGTTAGCTAGCTCAGGGTTTCAGCTTGCCAGCGACAACAAGCAACCCATACCCGACTGTAGCTTGAGACACAGACTTGTTAGTTCAGTACTTAGTGCTGATCAGTACCTGTCTACTATTTATTGTGGTGATGTGAGTTTAATAAATTAATTTCAGAGCAAACGAAAAATTAACCAACGACATAACAGTTGCAAGGCCTGTTAGCTAACATTAAGGAGCCAATGCTAGCTAAGCTAGGTTAGCAACTTCGCCATCAGGCTGTTATTTGCTAATATGCTAACACAGAGAGCTGCGTGGCCCATTGTTTGGTTATTGTAGGGCGTGTTAAATGCTTTGCTAAACTTAACTGGCCAGTTCTGTTAAAATGGAGTCACCGTGGTAATAAGTGACTTTTAAAGGCTAGTTAATAAAATGGCCGCCTCTACTAATATTCTTCCTAAACTTAAGTTGGTTTAACATTACCATCACAAACACTGCTCTGAATTTCCCATTTGCAGCCGGCTCGCTGCTTAGGAGTTGGACACTCTTGGGACATCTCTCAGTTCTTTTTATTAACCTACAAATCCAGTGGATTTTTCTTTATACGGTCAAATTAGTAACGAAATGTCTTGGCTGTTTTTAAGTTTGAATATCCTCTTTTATTGCCGTTCAGTTTGCTTATA
This sequence comes from Nannoperca australis, assembly GCA_036023655.1. Lineage (NCBI taxonomy): Eukaryota > Metazoa > Chordata > Actinopteri > Centrarchiformes > Percichthyidae > Nannoperca > Nannoperca australis. The sequence goes on along the minus strand of JAVQJD010102699.1, from coordinate 41,155 downwards.
CCATTGTATTATTTTCTTCTGTAGGCTACTCCAGTTGGGGAGGTGGAGGGTCAGGCAGCAGAGGTGAGGAAATTAGTGAATATACTCCTGCACTGCAGAATGACACAAGAACTCCCAAACTTTATGCTCGATTGTATGGCTGCAGCCAACACCTTAAAATACTATTATATAATATATACTATTCTTTTTATTAAACCACAGCTAGGTAATATTGACTAAATCAGATATGACAGTAATTTTGAATACTGCTTTTGACATTGTAACCATTTGTGGTATGAATACTTTTAAACCATTTGTAATCACAAATAGGGAGGAATGAAACAGTCTTACACAAATACATTATCTTTGAGGAGATGACAAGTTGATGCATTGACTTTTCAATTCATTTAGCTCACATAACCAAACTTAAAGATATTATTTAGCTTGATATGCATCATCAATGTGTAGGGTAACATTTAATAAATGTAACTAATTAAAATAATTGCTTACTTTGACCAACCAACATTTGTGTATTAACATCTGAATTGGTAAATACTGTCATTAAATGAGTGGTGGTTTCACTACTGATCTATTATTATAATAAGGAGGTGGTTGTGGTAATATTAACATCTTTTTATTCCTCACTGTGTTAGGTTCTAGTGGCTTTGACCTGTATGGGGGAGGTTATAAGGACTCAATGTCTGGGCTTGGAGGCTATGGAGGAGGAGGAGGAGGAGGAGGCGGCGGCCACATGAAGAGGGGTCTCTCGGGAACGTCCCTGCTCTCATCCACAGGCACACATGCAGATGCAGTCATTGCCAAGATTAACCAGCGCCTGGACATGCTTACTCAGTTGGAGGGCGGGTTGAAAGGGGCTCGGGGTGACAGGTAATTACATTTTTTCCCTTTTCTGCTCCATGTTACCTTCATCTGACTGATACCACTACCACACATCCATGCCAGTAAAGAATTACATTTCCCAATAGGGTCTCGTTTAAAATAAATGAGTAAATTAACGTCATAATGTGACATCTGCTTGGTTGAGAACACTGGGCCTCATTCACTAATATGTTTCTTTGTGCGCACACAATAAGTTTGCTGGCAAAATTACAGTTGGATTCATGACACCGGTGCACAATAGCATGTTAATAGGCTACAATGCGCAATTTCATGGCACTAGAAAATGGAGGGAGTAGCTGATCATTATAGACCAAATCAATTAAAACCAACAAGAAACCTAAAATGGCTACATTTCAATATGGTCAATATGGATTTCTATAGTTGAATATTTTAATTATGATGGTAATTGATTGGGATCATTTTATGGCTATTTAATACATCTGGCCAATGCATTAAAAAATTCAAAGTTTTTACATATTGTCTATTCAGTCTTTTTTTAATAAATACAGTTTTAAAATGCTTTGCGTTTAGTTAAAAGGTGTGTTTACATTTTTTACGTCAACCGGGCCTTCATTTTTACGAGTATGAACAAATTCAGGTAAGAACAAAATTGATGAATGCTGGGTTTGTGCGTAAAACGTTTGTACGCACGTTAAATCACAGATTTGTGCTTACACACGTTGTGAATGAAGCCCATTGTCCCTGAATGTTGCCTCATGCCTGTAAAATATCCAACCAGTTAAATGTCGCTTGTTTCGAGATTCATCTGAAAAGTATCTCACTAAAAGTCACATTCACATTGTACTGTGATATAAAAAGATGCTTAGGCCTTCTAATGCTCTTGGTAATTCTAAATTCAAACTGATCTTGCCCTAGTTTGGGCTGAGAAGTACAACAGAGTTCTTAAACAAATGTATGCACACAGTTTAAACAGACCATGTCAATGCGGTTGGAAACTAAGTTGTTATTGTTTTTAGAATGGTCAGGTTGCTAGAGCAAATTGGGCTGTCTTAGCTTGGCATTTACTTACACTTTACACACTGCCTTGGTGAAAATGTGACTGCCTCAATTCCCTTTTGAGATGAAAAGGCTGTGAGTTGCTCACAGGCTGCATTTGAATGCCTCAGCATCTGAGGAAGCCGTGATTGCTGCCCATTTGCCACGTTGTGGTTGGTCTGATTGCTGTTTGTAACAGATGGACATCCTTGCACATAAAGCCAGTCCATCTTTACCTAGGACTCCCTAAGCATTGCCTTTTTGTCTTGACTTAGTTTTGTTTTGTTCACACACTGTTTCTCTCATCCTCCATGTGACCTAACCCTGTGTTCTGGCTTTAGGTTACAAAAGAGAGATGAGTTTACAGGTGTTAGATTGATATTGCTTTTCAAGCCAAACTGTTAACTGAAGGTTCTCTGCTGTGTCTACAAAAACACTCTTACTGAAGGAAAAAGTGGCCCAATTTATGTTACATCCCCTTTTATTTGCCATAATCCAGTCACTTCCCAGGATATTTTGCCTGTTGCACCTGTCTGAAGACATGTCTGGTGCTGATGGACCATGCTGATGTCTGTTCAAGGTTTCACAGCCCAGGAAACTGCATTTCCCCTTGACCTCCAACAGAGAATGTGGTTGGAGGAGTTTCAGTAAACTTAAAGATAAGAGAAAAATCAGTATTATTAAAGACCGGAGGGCGAAGTGTTCACTTGTTTTCGGATCACCAATTTCTGATCTAATGTGGTTTCTTAAATAAAGCTGGGAGTGACAAGAAAACAAATGGAGAAAGCGAGACCATGGAGGAGAAGGAAAAGCAGGTGGAGAAATCCAAACCTGACTGCCCTCCCTGCATCCCCCGCTCTCTGCTCTTCTCTATCAACCCTCTCCCTCCCTCCCCCCTGCAGGTATGACCAGTACGAGTCATTCGACTCGCGCACCTCCGCTCTCACCTCCTCCCGAGATCTCTACAGATCTGGCGGCAGTAGCTATGGTTATGGCGATGGCCGTGGGGACAACATGCTGTTGGGTCAGCGAGGAGTCTCGGGCTTCGGAGGGGGAATTGGGCTAGGGGGAGGAGGAGGCTTTGACAGCCCCTCCTCTTCCTATGGAGTCGCTAAAATGCGACAGAATATGAGGGACTCCTTCAGCAGTGGCCAGGGAGGAGGTTCTGGAGGTGGAGGTGGAGGATGGGCTGGAGCAGGCCGACGTTCCCCCAGAAGGGGTGGAAGTGCCGGGGGTCGAGGAGGTGGAGGAGGGTTTGGAAGCCGCAGGTCTGACCCCACTCCATTAGGCGGAGGTGGGCGGGGAAGTGGCAGTGGTGGCCACTCCCACCGCGGCCACTCTCCAGGAGGTGGTAGAGGCAAGCTCCCATCCCTCCTGTCCAACCGAATGTACCCTGAGAGTGGGGGCTTCCATCAGGGTTCCATTCAAGGGCCTCACGACTTTCCTGGGAGGCATTTTGGAGGGGGCCCACGGGCTGGCCGCCAGCGAGGCCGCAAGAGACCCCTCAACAAAGTAAGTACCTCCAGCCAAATGAGACCTCCTCAGACATTGGGCAAAAGTTAAGCCCTTTCTGATTCCCGCCTTTTTGTATCCCCATTCAACTGGCAAGTCAGCCTAAAGTGCTAGTGCCTGCTATGTGCCATGTAAAGCAGTTTGTCACAAAAAAGTCCTGCCAAACATTTGACACATCACTTGCCCCTCTAACTCCGCCCAGCCGCTATTTAAAGTGGTCAGTAATGCCTCACGGAACTGTACAGTAAAGGCAAGTGACAAGATTCCCTGCCCAATTCTTTGTGTTGTCTACCTGAGGGAGTGTTGAATGATTTCACTTTTTTTTTTTTCTTTTGCCCCAATCCTGGGTAGTCTTAAGATGAGGCTAACACTATTGATGAGGAAATGCCCAGAGAATCAAGTCTGCTAATTGGCTTTGACAAGCATTAAGTCTAGAGTTCACTGATGTGTTGATGATACGATCTGGTTGTATTTTTCATGTCTTTTTGTTAGAAAATGTATTTTTGAGTGCAAATAGATTGTGTTGACTGTAGCAGGTGAAACCACAACGTGATGTCCAGAAGAAGAGAAAGCAGACACCTTCTGCAGCTGACGAGCCAGAGTCGAAGATGAACAAAACAGAGAGTGTAGGGTCAGAAGTTACCCAAGGTACTCAATAACAAATTCTTGATGTACTCAAAATAAAATACAAAAACAAGACCTAACTTTTCCATGTCAGTGTGGGCCTGATGTTGATGTTCTGTTTCCATAGAGCAAGCAGAGAAAAATGGTGAAAGCAGCGAACCAAAGGCTGCGGTGAGTAAATCAAACTTTAATATGCCAATAAAGGTAGAAAGAATACTATAAAGATTTAAATGTGCCCTTATTGTGCAAGATCAACACTTAAGTGGTTCAGTAGTTCATTCATGAGGTAAATTAATACATGCATTGATTTAATTGAATAATGCAAAGTATTTTTAAATGTAATTTATCAGTATAATTTTACAGGAAAATAACATTTTGTAGCGTAAAATACTGACTGACCAAAGCACTGACACTGTTCTGTGTGTTCCTCTGTAAAAGGGCCCTTTTCAGCATCAGTTCTTCGTTTGTACAGATTTGAGAGGAACACAATGACTTACTTGGAGTAGAGGTGCAAACTTGACTGTAGCCTTGGCTAGTATCACAGAATGTCAGCTGTATGAAAGGGACTATGTCTAAGATGGACTACTACACAGGCCATGAAGCTTGGAAAGAAGAATAAAATGAAAACTTTCATTACGAAATAAAACTAGACCGTTTTCCGAATCAATTAACTAATATGCTGCTTTTCCTCACAGGAGACAAAACCTACAGATGGAGATAAAGGTAAGCTCGACTACAGTTGTACTACAGCTACGCTTTGTCCACAAACTCTTAGCCTCTCTTGGATGTCTTGGCATGCCTAACTTCTGCTCTTGTGTTTGTGCTTAGCTTCACCAAAACAAGAGGAGAAGAAAAGTCCACAGGACAAACAAACCCCACCCCAAAGTCAGGACAAGCACCCTAAAATGAGGAAGAGGAGGGGCTTCCTGGAAAGGTGAGAGGACATACTGTAATACCCCTGACCCCCTGGGTTAAGAAATACTCCTTCCTCTCACTTCCTTTCTTATTGTTTGTAAGATAAGTTTATTGCCTTAATTACTTAAGGCTTTTTTCCAATCACTGAAACATGATTGTGTAATAATTTAAGCCTAACCCTATATTTTCTATCTAATCAGACTGGGTTTCATCCACTTTTCATCATTGTACTTTCTTTTTTCTTTTTTTTCTTTCAGGGTGATGTTTGCATGCTCTGTGTGCAAGTTCCGTTCGTTCTACAAGGAGGAAATGGAAACTCATCTCGAGAGTCGCTTCCACAAGGACCACTTTAAGTTCCTCTCCAGCCAGCTGTCTAAACCCACAACAGACTTCCTACAGGTGACTGAGATTTGTCAAACATCACACTAGACACTCAGTTTATGTAAATGCATAAAGGGATTCATGTTTTCTATCACTTGAATCCAAACCAGGAAAACCCAAATTGTCAGTCCTATGCTATTTTTTTGCATTTGGCGCTAAATCTCAAGGTGTGTGCACACTGTAAATTTAAATGAGAATATAGTTATGTAATACCAGGGGATAAGTCCCCAGATCTAAATGTCCAAGTCGACTGATTTACCAGTTTATGCCCATTTAAAACTTTTTTGCATGTTGTTGTGGTTAGAGGTTATCCGTCTTACTAAAAGGACAAATTATTATTTTTGTACTTTTCTGATGGAAATCGGTTACATGAAGTGTAAATGAAGTCTTTGGTTTTGCTCTTTGTAGGAATATTTGCAGAACAAGTTTAAGAAGACAGACCAGAGGGTTGGCCAGTTGGAAAACCACAGCGCTGCTATCTGCCAGGTGTACAAAGAGCAGGACCTCACCAGGGGTAAGCAGTGTGTATGTGCACATGTTTGTGCGTGCGTGTAGAGAATTTAAGTGATTGCTCATTGCAGATATTTCTCTCGTCTGTAGATCTTGGTATGGAGCACTTTATGAGGAAGGTGGAAGCTGCCCACTGTGCAGCATGTGACCTTTTCATTCCCATGCAACCACACTTGATACAGAAACACATCAAGTCTCCTGACCATAACTACAACCGGAAGGTATGTCAAGTACAAAGACTACAAACCTATGTTTCAATGCTGGATGATGCACTGTAATGGTTTGTTCTTTGGGTGTTTTGCACTCTCTCGTGTATGACTTGGGACTGTTCTCTTTGTGATTCAAGGGTATGATGGAGCAGTCCAAGAGGGCCAGTCTGTCAGTTGCTCGTAGCATCCTTAACCACAAGCTCATTGGCAAGAAGCTGGAGAGCTACCTCAAGGTATGTACAGTGTCATGTACCAGACTTTGGGCTTGCAACCAAAATGCATGTTATGATTAGTTGCACTAAGTGTGCTAGTGCCATCTTGAGCCATTTGCTTTGCTTTTCTGAGATAAGTCAGAAGCGGACCATTATTTGTTTCCAAGGGACTACTGAAGTAATTTTGACTTTTAAAAAATTTGCTTTGCAAATAGGAATAAAGATAAGAGTTTATGGTGTAATGGCATGTAACTACAGCAGAAGTGACGTTGGTGTGCTTAGCCATTCATAATTCATGGCTTCAATTCTAAATCACTTTTTTGTAACACAATACCATGTTTTTCTTATTGTGAAAGGTAAGATGTAGTAGTGTTTTAAAATGGGTGTATGGGGCAATAATTAGCTTATTCATGTTTTTAAATGACAAGGGGAGAAATGCCCTAGCATTCATAATGGAGTGCAGTTTAAGTATAGAAAATACCATGCATGCCCAAATTAAGCCAGGTCCATGTTTTTATTGTATGCATCTATGGATCATCAAGGAACTATACAGATACTGCCTCTGAGACCTATGTAGGGACTTAAATCTCACATTCAGTCTAACTGATCATGAATGCAGCGGCTCAAAGACAAACAAATTTACTTCTTTCATTGTCAGGGCGAAAACCCGTTCACTGGTAACCAAGATGACCAGGATCCAGAGGACTCCATGGTGATGGACGTGTCTGAGCTGGAGTTAACCAGTGAGACGGCAGACGGCCAGACAGAGACAGCACCAGTCCAAGACAAGCCGGTGGCTGAGGGAGAGACGAGTCAAGAGGCGGTTGAAGGTGAAGTAGTAGCAGCAACAGAGGAGGAAAAGATGGAGGAGGAGCTAGGAATGGAGGGAGAGGAGGAGGAGGAGCAGCAGAACCTGGAGGAGGAGGAAGGTTTTGAAGTTGGAGAAGAGGAGGGATACGTGGTGCACGATGAGATTGGCGAAGAGGGATTGCACGTTGAGGAGGACGAGAACGGAGTAGAGGCAGAAGAGGTTGAAGAGGTTGAAGAGGAAGACAAGAATGATGAATGACTCTTGTACCCCATGTGTGACTTTTCAACCATGACATCTGTCCGGACCAGTCAGTGCCCGCTACAGTCCCATTCAACCCCATTTCATTGCCAGGCACATTAAATACATACCTGCTCCCACAATTTGCCATTGTCTAATGACTCTGAGCTTATATAATTAAATATTTTGTTAAATAAATAGTTCCACGTTTTGGGAAATACTTTTTTGCAGAGAGTTAAATGAGTTAAAAAATATTTGCACCACGGAACTGTCTTGTGTGCTTATCAACTGTCTTTAGAAGTGTTCATAGACTTTGAATGGAGCCAGTCTAGCGCTTTCCCTGTTTCTAGTCTTAATGCTAAGCTAATCACCTCTCTGCTCCAGGTCCATACTTTGTGTGTGCAGCCATGCGCAGTATCAATCTACTCATTTAAAACTGAGCAATATGGCAAACAAGTTTATTTCTCAAAATGTCAAACTATTCCTCTGAATACTTTTTTCTTGTGCCTTTTTGTTTATGCTATTCTTGATTTTAGTTTTATTTGTTCAGAAGAAAACTTGACTATTGTGAAGTTCAGAGATATTGTGTACTTTTTTTTCTTTTTCTTATCAGAGTTTGCATAATGCCATAGCATTCTGTCCATTGCTATTGTTGATGGTGAATAGATTTATTTCCAACTCTTTTAGGAAAGTCGAGAATAGGGTGGGGTTTTTATTCTACAGCTGGGGTGATTGAGAATAATTGAGGGGACTGTCTGCAGAATAAGTATGGAATATTTAAATGGATATCAGTCATGTAACTAAAAACCTTCTTTCACTACGAGTAAGAAATAAACTTGTTGAATAAATCACTTTTACTGTTTGGTATTGAAGATTTTATCATGTAATGTGCTTGACCAATCTGACACCATCAGTTTAAAACTAGGTAAAAATATATATTTTCAAAAGGCACAATCTTGCAGTTAGCAGGGATAACAGGCAAGGCAAGTTTATTTATATAGCACCTTTCATACACGGATGCAATTCAAAGTGCTGTACAGAGAAAAGGACAAAGAAAAAGCAATAGTTAAATCTATATAATCATAATTCAAACAAAAGGAAATGCAAATACACAAAGGCAGTTTTAAAAGATAAAATGTATTAAAAGGATAAAAAGAAAGCAATAGTTAAAACTAATCTTAAATGAAAATACTTAAAAAAGAATTTAAAAGCTACAGTGCAGAAAATTAGCTTCCTGAATTAAAGGCCGTAGTAAACAGTGATGTTTTCAGCCTTGATTTAAAGGAGTTTACTGATGGGGCAGACCTGAGGCTTTCTGTGAGTTTATTCCACATAACTGGGGCATAGAAACTAAATGCTGCTTCCCCCTGTTTAGGGAGGAACACGAGGAACAGTGAGAAGGCCACATCCAGATGATCTTAAAGGCCTGGTAGGTTCATAACACTGAAGTAGATCTAAGATGTATTCTGGGCCTAAACAGTTTAGTGCTTTATAAACCAATAGTAGTATTTTGAAGTCTATTCTTTGGGCCACTGGAAGCCAGTGCAGAGATCTGAGAACAGGGACGATGTGTTCTCTTTTCTTGGTCTTAGTTAGAACTCTGGAAGCAGCGTTTTGGATGAGCTGAAGCCGTCTGATCGCCTGTTTATACAGAGGTTAGCCAGAGAGTGAGATCTAATCTTTTTATTAATTTAATGTATGAACATGATGGTTTCTGTAACTACAGTAACGTGTGCTACAAGAATGTGTGTTTTCATTGTTACATCCTGTTGCCATGTTTTTTATTCCCTTCAATGATTAGAGAGGTCGTGTCCTTCCTTGTAGCATAGCAACAATGTTCATTTGTACATTCCTGCACTCCACTCGTGGTGAAAACAGCTGCACGTGGATGTTGGAAAATGCATGGCGTGGATAACTGAGCATACGCCCAGCCACCACACATGTCCACCAGCCCGTGTGTATTGATGTACATGTATTATACAGGTACCACAGAGTGCTGCAGGTCTTTATTGGTGGAAAGGTTTTGTTTGTACTTACTCTGGGGAGAGCAGCGACTTGGTAGGCAGCTCTGGCAGGGAAGTTACTGCTGAAAACTGGAGGGACAACATTTGCATTATATTTATGTACATATTATATTATATTATAACAAAAGCATATTGGAAAACCACCAGGTTAATTGATCGGTTGATTTATGGGTACCATCTTCTAATGAGCCATACTTTTTAAAAAGAGTTTATAAAATGTAACTATAGTGTTTATTGATGGTTAGCAAATAATTAATTAATGTCAGTAGGTTAATAATAAGCACAACTCAATGTTTAGGTGGGATATTTCCCCACCTAAACAGATTTTTCACAACTTGGCAACCTAAACATTGTCCTTAATGATGGTATGTCATACTAGACAAAAACTTATATTAGTGGCACATCTTCGAATGTGAACACGAGTAATCACATTCATCAGACTTTGGCTGCCGTCCGAAATTGACTTTAAAGTGAGAGTCAAACCAGCAGCGTGGGAAGTCAAACTTCATATGACTTTGGATCACAGTGGACACACGTCCTCTATCCTTCCTCGTATCTGCATCAGGGAAAGTTCCCAGTCTGTGGTTGAGTGTTGATTAGCGTCGGGATGGAGGGGAGAGTTTGGGCTTATAGCCGAGTCTAGGACGGTAGGGTTACATCTGTGTGCCTGCACGGCGGTGTCCATTTACGACTCACTGCAGCTTCCATTACACCTGTCTGTTGTAATCCAGGAGGAAACACCCAGACCGAGGAGGCTGCATTCATACAGAGGAAGGGCTGAGTGAGCTGTCTGTCAGGTGACTGCTACACCTGTCGGCAGTCTTTTTCTGAGGGATGTCAGTTAAATACGAGCAGTTTTTATTTTTATTACTTGCTCTGAAAGTCAAGTGATGCCAGCAGACTACATACTTCCTGGCATGAAGGCTTGAATCCACACCCTTCACTTAAAGAGGCACTGCACACTTTAACACGCTGTGTTTTGAGCTGTAAACTAAATGATGTGACATCAGTGCTGGTGTGAACATTTTCTACCAGATGTTTAAAAATCTGCACTTCATGGGTTGAAACTGGATGAACAGGCCATCTACTGTTTTAAATCAGCCCTGAACCTTGCAGGGCCAGTGCTGACAGAGTCAACTGGGTCAGGACCAGACTACGCCATGAAATGTATTAAAAAAAGAATCTTATCAGTGTCAGCCAGTCTCCTCTCCCACACATTACATAGCTACAAGGCCAAGCCTCCTACAGTTGTTGTTCCCTCCCTTTGCTGGCTTCCAGCTGAATTTGAGGGTGTAGTTACACTTCAAAGAGCAGCCTCCTTAATTCTAACCCCACTTCCAGATTAAAACACTTCCTACAAGAAAGAAAATGACAAGGAGGAAACGTAGCGACTGATTTATCCTCCACACTGACAGGTTTGATAAAATGAACCCAGTCACATGACAAATATTAACTCAGGACTACAACAATGATGCTTATATAAAGTGAATATAAAAAGCTGTTTGTATAGGAGACTGCACTGGTCATCGGTATGACAGCAGCTCTGACAATCCTGATTAAAGGCTGCCCTCGTGTGGTTGCTTTTATATATTTTAGAACATAAATATGAGAAAAACATCTTATCAATTAAGTTAAATTGTGCTGTATCTATTATTTTTCATTATATCCTGCTTTCTAGCATTACATTTAAAGCACTGAGCATGGAAGTGAATAACAAAGTACTGTCTTACAGGTTTTGTAGACCTCGTTGACGCTGTTAAAGTCATTTATATCGGCGAGCAGCACAGTCGTCTTCACCACTGAAATCAGAGAGTTCACGCTGTCAGAGAGTTTATGTTTGAACACATAAAACATACGAGCAGCTACTGAAGAGCACGACTGTACTGAGATCTCACCGTTGGTGTAGTCACAGCCGGCAGCTTTAAGGATCTCGCCCATGTTGATGAGAGCCTGAAGGACGAGAGACATTGTGATACACAGTCAATCCATTTTTCATATCACTTTTCAGATTATAATTTTATTGCTATATGTGATTTGGATTTTTTGATTGAAAAATTCAGAGGAATCCAGGAAAACATCCTCTTATTTGGATTCATTACTGTCAACATATTTATTTAGCCTTTCTCTGTTTAATGTTCTGTTTTTGTATTTATTTTATAGGTTTTAAGCAGGAAGTACTTTTTATGTAAAATGATCACAAGCATAAAAACATAGAAAACAGCTAATACTGTGCTGCAGGAATAGTCCATTATGACTAAATGGTTTTTGACATTTGTAATCCACATTTAAAGGCAATTTGTGTTTTTCTCTAATAAGTAGCACTTCACTACACTCCTCCATACTCTTAAAACCGACCTTGAGAGATTCATTTCTCTGTGGAGGTAAAAAGCATGTGGCACACAACTGTGCTTCTTGGTGATCGTAATGTAAATAACTTATGGGGAAAAGGAAAGGAGTACAGGTGAGGAGAAGTGGCTCTGTTTTAGACCGACAGCCCTGTCAGCCAATAGAAATAATTGGCAGATGTTACTGTAAGTGTCATCTGGCCTTCAAGCCTCACCTGTTTGGCCTGGGCCTGCACCCCTCCATCTACCAGCTGAGCAGAGGCCACGTCCAGCCCCAGCTGACCCGAGATGTACATGGTTCTGTCCACAACGACCGCCTGGCTGGGGATGAGACAGAGCGCGCGCGCGCACACACACATACACACACACACACTTCATTTCACGAGAGAAACACATGATCACCAGAATCTGTTTTATAAAGGAAAATGTAGATTAAATAAAATGTTCAAACTCTGATGTTAATCTGCTGTCTCACTTGTGAATTGTGTATGTTGATGTTACTGCAATGAAGATTTCTCTCTGACTGCTGAGCAATACTCTTCTGAAGAGCCGTTTCTGCAACTAAACTATTGTGTATAACAAAAGAAAGATAAGAAAAATGGACCAGACATCAGAAAGGCAACAAAGCCCACTTTAAGGTCTGAAAAACCTTCAAGTGAACGTTTCCAATAAGAAGATAAACCCGAGGCCATTCATGCTGCCTGAGGTAACTCCACCCACTGACAGCCAATTGGTCAGAGCAGGAACACCCCTCAACCTGTGAAACTGCACTGATTAAATAAAACATAGCTGACTACTGTGTTTTTGTCAGGTTATGTCGGATCACTTCTGTGAATTTAAATCAAGCAATCAGAAAAACAAAACAGTGCAAGTTTGTTTTAGCTTTAGTTCCATCTGAAGAGCAGATGCAGAATTACAAAGGGCTCGAATCCTTACCTGTATATCCCCTGTCTGACAGGGGCTTTTGGTGTATAGGGGATTTGTCGACGGAGAGTTGCCATTGCAAGTCTGCCTGTCTGATAGAGCGTTCTCTTCTGCAGCTGATTCTTCTTCTGCTCCGCTAAAGGTTCAACTTTGGCACTTTTTCTTTTAATGAAGTCAAGCGGGTGAGTTCATTGTACACCAAGACCCGCCCCTGGTCAAACAGTGGACTGTCCTTGTAATTCCTATTCCTGCAAACATTGCATGCTCTGGCTTCTGCACCCCGCGTGTGTAATCAGAAAACGGTGCATATTTCACATGTTTTAAAAGTGTCCCGCTCACCTGTATGGACCGATGGCAGCCGGGGCTGACGTGGTGATGACGAGCCTTCTCTTGAGTGCGGACATGTTTTCCTGATTTCCTTTTAGTTTTTTTGCCCCAACCTTTTTACACCTGAGTGGCTTTTAATGAAGGAAGTTGTTGTGCAACAACTTTATGGAAAGAGAAGCAGTTGCTGCCGTAAAGTGTACCGTAATGCCTGTCAGCAAGCGCACACCGGATTTTGGGAGGCGATTCCTAGCAAATAGCTCGCAAACCAAAAATGGCGGCGTCCATACTCGAAGAGTTACGGGACGACAGGCGGCCTCCCTTGATGGTTCCTACTGCAATAGAAACTTGGAGGTTCAAGTCTCCCTTTATAAAGTCAGAGATAAGATTAAAAAAACTTTCCACTGCTGGTTATGGTTAACTATAAGTAACTTTATTATTTCTTGCACCTTTTCAAAACTTTTATTACAAAGAAAAGATAATAAATTAAGTGGTTCAAACATAAATGCTTACATTCCACTCTACGCCTTCAAGACATAATATAGTGGAAACAGTGAAATAAATGGAAAAACAAACTCGTATAGCTATAGATCAAGAAGTGAGTTCAGATTTCAGATAACTGTACATATTATGGCAGATGTCATATTTCAAACGAGGCTAATTATAAACATGCATAGTCTGAAACACGCTGAAATCAAGCCACATATATTTGACAAAGGGCTAAAACATTAAACAGCCAAATCAGCTAAAATATTTAAACCAGTGTCAGAAAAAGAAAAACGTTTGTTTTATTTTTAACACGTTTAATAAATAAAAGGGAGAATGCTTGTGTGTAAGTTGCCAATGCACTGCAGACTTAATTTATGAAAAAACAATTCCTGGCAAGAATGTTAATGATTTCTGTGACAGAACAGAAAAGGAAAAGAAAACACTAACATGACCATTCAGAAGCTGAGATGGTACCGACTGATTCGGGTGTTAAAAAAGACGAGACATAAGATAGTGTAACAGGTCTATTTTTAGATGACAGTATTAAACTGTCAGTTATGGGCTGAGCCACATATTAACATTCATATGTAACAGCAACTTGTTGTGCATTTATTTAAAGACATAATTTATTCCAAGTGTCATTATTAGCACGTGTAAAATCGATGTCAAAACTAAACTTCCGCCACAGAGCAGTTTGTTTCCTTCATGAAGAGACCAAATGTGTTTTAAGTTAAACATTCAAAATGGTCAAATTAGATTTTTGAAGCCATTACGGATATCAATATTTGAGAGCCGAGAATACGACAACAGCCTTTATGTACATTTTTAGGATAAATGCACAACATCAATAACTATCTGTGATACCCAATCAATCACTGCACCAAATGATTTTGTCTAAATAAATACCGTTTTTAGCAGTTAAAAATGAGCTTCGTGTCCCAAAACACACAAAGCCTACAGCATGAACTGACAGTATATCTTCATTCCTTCATTAATGCCGCCACAGCTACGTGTCAGAAAACTGTCCTGTAGATAAACAGCAGCAGCACATTCTTTTTCAATTTCAATTACAAAAATGAATGTGGTTGTTTTTCTTAGCACACAGTTATCAGTCAAACAGTTTGTATGACTAGTCGTGCTATTCGTTGTTCTTCACTGCTTTGCATATAAGATGGCTCCACATCTGGTTTGAATGTTTTAGACATTTTAGTCGCATTTTAATCTGAAGTTAATCACAGTGTGAAACAATTACAGAAAACATTGTCACGAGAACCTTAAAAAGAAAAAAGTCTAAAATACTTCATGCAGTATTTTGGAATGATTTCGCTAACTATGGAATGAATTTCGGTGCTAACTCTGGTTTTAATTACAGTACGGTGGATCATTTTGTCAAGTGAAAGCTCCGATTTTTAATTGTGTAATAAAGTGTGTGCTGGGAGAGCGACGTAGAGCTGGGTGTGTTATGAGGCACTAGGATGCACAGAGTCTGTCGGTGCACTGGATGTTTGAAGAAGCCCACGACAACTTGAAAACACATTCTAAATAAATGATGAAGACTAATGAAATAAGTTTAGAATTTTCGGATCCACCAACAATAGAAAACATGCACGATCCGTTCACCGTCCAACACCATCCCCGTCATTTCTGTCCACCCTTGCAGCTTTCCACAGTCCACTTCCAACTCATCTCAGAGCGAGGAAATGGACTAAACCATCTGACGACTTGGTTGTTTTATTACATTGCTTATTTTGAAAACCAGGTTTCAAATATTTTAAGGCATTCTCAACTTAATCAACATAATCTTGATTGTCTTTGGTCATGGACAAGCCTCCACAGCTTTATGTTGCAGGTATTTCCAAACTAGGCTCTGTATTATATTTACAGGGGAAGTGAAAAGTCAGAGGGAAAAAAAGACCATTTGTCATCGGCCACGATGATTCGACTGCTGCCACTGCCACAGGAAAGGCTTCCTTATGTGTTGATGGTGATTCCCCAAGGGGAAGTTCATTTTGTGACTATAAAAACAAAAATAGAAGATCTAAAATGAAGGAACAGCATCAAGACATGGTGTGGAAACAAGGCAGGCGAGTGTAGATTCCAGGAAAGGAAGCGAACTTCATTTAGAGGCCAGTTGGCAGTCAGTCGGAACAGCAGTGGGCTTCTAACAAAGACATCTTAGTTCCTCTGAGTCTGGGGGACAGACGTTTTATGGTGATGGCGGCTTTGGGAAGCCGAGGCCGGAGGGGAAAAGGCGACAGGGAAAAGCACTTAGAAGTTCTGTTGTCGTCTCTTCTTGGCATCCATGGCATCCAGGATGGGCTGCCTTTTGGCGGTGTAGCGCTGCCTGAGCTCCTCAATCTCCCGCTCCATCATGGGATCCAAGGCACCCAGGCGCATCTGCAGCTCCTCAAAGTCCAGGTTCTTCAGCTGGGTGACAGCACACAAATAGAAAACACAGACAAACAGCAAAGTAGAAGTCTTGTTGTAGTTAATAATGAAAGAACTGCTTTTGTTTTGCTATTTTGTACCACTGAAGCATTGGATTCATTCAGGTCAAAGTTCAACAATTTCCACTATGAATAACCCCGTTATTTCCAGCAGTACCACTCACATGCTCGTGGAAGAAGTCTACTTACAAAGTCAAAGTCACCGTCCTGAGGCACCTTCCAGTTGTCGGGGAAGACGTTCTTGGACTGGATGTGGTATCCGGACTGCTCCTGCGGCTGGTTGTGGTTGTAGTTCTCCTGCTGCTGGGCTGCCTTGTTGGAGTCCTGCTTGTCAAAATAGTCCATGAAGGACGGACGCATCGGCTGCTGGGGGGTGGCGTGCCCTGTGGAGGAGGAAGAGTGTTGAGTTTCAACTGTTGAAGGAAACGCCTATCATTGGATTTTAAATTACATACCAAAAACAATTCCAACATTACTTTGGAGACTCCTACATTAGCACCCTGTTTTTGCCGTTTTCTCCCCATAACTGAATCAACAGTGTGTGTGTGTGTGTGTGTGTGCTCACTCCTGATGGATCCCTGGTTTTCCTCCTCCTCCTCATCATCGTCGTCACTGTTGATGACCATAGTGCCCAGGTCCGACTCCAGCATGGTGCTGCCGTGTTCGATCATGGTCTGCGCCCCATCACTCATGGTGCTGGTGGCCCGCATGGTTCCTGCACCCTCTGAGCCCGACTTCACCATAGTGTGAGAGTCCACCTCTGTTTCCTCCTCCTGCACGACACACAAATACATTCAGTCGTCTAGTGTCAAGTCAAGTCGAGTCGGATCTGGTTGCTGCTTTGACGCAGGCTTTATGGGCGACGTCTCAGAATACGTACGGAGTTGTCGTCCTCCTCCTCCAGCTCTCTCTGCTGCTCCTGCTGCCTCTTGGCTTTCATCTCCATGGCCTCGGTTATCAGGTCTCTCAGTATTGTAACCGGCTTGGCCTGGCTAATAAATGGGTGCTTGACATTCACAAGAACAAAAAAAACAAAACAAAAAAAAAAAGTTTTGTTTTAATATTTAGCACCTCAATGACACAAATTGAGCATTCGGGTTCTTTTGTTCACACTTGCATGTACTTAGTTACAGTATTCCTACATCAATGTTTCTCTGAGTGCGTAAACCCAGACGTTTATGTTCTCTTCTCTTATAAGTTTATATATATATATGTGTATATATACGTGTGTGTATGTGCGTGCTTGTGTGTGTCCTTACCTGTAGGAGCTGTGTGGCGGTCGCTCTCTGCTCTGGATTCTTGACCAGACACTTTTTGACAAAGTCAGTGAAGTCGTCGGACCAAAGCTCTGGCTTCCTGAATGTTGGAGGAGGGTTGGTGGGGATCATGAAGATAGCCTGCAGGAACACACACAGGTTTAAAAAACCACAACATCATGTTCTTTCGGCACCTCAAAGCCGAACTTTATACCAAGGCCTGCTTTGTGGTTACGTCTGAGCAGCCACTTCTCCAACAAACCGCGTTAACACTCACTCTCATGGGATGGATGTCAGCATAGGGAGGTTTGCCCTCGGCCATCTCTATGGACGTGATGCCCAGGGACCAGATGTCTGCCACACAGTTGTAGCCGATCTCCTGGATCACCTCTGGGGCCATCCAGAACGGAGTACCGATCACAGTGTTTCTCTTTGCCATGGTGTCCTTCAGAAAAAAAAAAACAATGCTGGCATCGTCATTATGATTACTAAGTTTTCAAATCAGTTTATATAGATTCACAAAAACCAACGAAAGGTGGAAATTTGATGATTACATTCACATCTGCTATTCTAATACCGTTAGTTGTCCAGCAACTCCGAAGTCTGCCAGTTTGGCGTGTCCCTCAGTGTTGAGGAGGATGTTTCCTGCTTTGATGTCGCGATGGATCTTCCTCATGAAGTGAAGGTATTCAAGACCCTTCAGTGTCGACTTCAGGATAGTGGCGATCTCATCCTCTGTCAACTGATGTAAGAAGGAAAAAGAGGGGTGACTGTCAGTCTCTGCAATCCATCTATTCATCTTTTTATGTGCACTGGTGTTAAAGAAAGATAGTAGATAGAGTTTGGTAAGAACTGCATAAATGCAGGATAGTTATCAGGGCTTTAACATCACCATCACAGGTATTTAAAAAAATAAAAAAATAAAAAAAAGTTATCTTAATGTCAGAGGTCAAAATCACACTGTTGCTCTGTGTGTCTGGTATGTATTTCAGTCTAGGATATACATTTTAAACAATCTGCTCTGAGTAAAATGTATTAAATATATACTTTGATCATTTGAAAACCACAAACTTTCTAGTACACACACACACACACACACACACACGTAAGCACCCACCGTCTTGTTGCGCAGTCTGATGATGTCAGAGACAGAGCCGGCTCCGCAGTACTCCATGACAATCCACAGGTCTGTGTTCTTGAAGTAGCTGCCATAGTACTTCACCACATAAGGACTAGGAGGAAATGCAAAACAGATGGGTTATCAAACGAGAAGACAAAGTTTCGCTTAGAACAAAAACAGCAGAAGTGTGAAAACTCATGTAGGTCAAGACATTCGAAAGCTGAACAGACTGCAGCAGCTTCGAGGAGAATACAGATTTTTAATTCTAATCTACGTATTAACTTTTAAGATTTGGGGGAGGTGTGTTCTCTTCTAACCTGTCACACTGCTGCATGATGGAAATCTCCTTGATGATCTCCTGCAGGTCAGACTCCACAGGAACCTGCTTGATGGCCACCACCTGGCCCGACTCCTTATGGATGGCTTTGAACACACTGCCATAAGAACTAAACATACACACATAAAAGGTTACGTCCCAATATGCCCAGAGTGCATTTTATCACTGCCAGTATTAACTAATGAAGGCGTTACACAACAAAAGAGGTGTGTCTTAAAAAGTGCAGACTGCTGTGTTTGATGGATTTTTTCAGTCAATGGACAAACAAGTGGAAACGGAGGTTAGTCATGACAAAAACATCTTACCCTTCACCGAGTTTCTCTAGAACATCAAACACTTCCTCTGGTTGTTTGGTCAGACTGTCTTCACTCAGCTTTTTCAGCTTGCTGTAAAAATGGAACAGAGTAGTGTAACTAGAAACAGGTAGTGAAACCAAACTAAAACACTTAAGTGGTTAGACTGGTTTCCAGCAGCTAGCATTAACGTCTGCACATAAATTAATAATGATTTTTGGAATAATGTACAATAATCAAACCCAACTGTTTGTGCATAAATTCACTTCAAAACAAAAACTACAGCAAGGGATTTTACTAGAGTCTAGAGCTGGGTGACATTGGCAAAATCAAACATTACACCAATAATACTTGTTATCAAG
This sequence comes from Nannoperca australis, assembly GCA_036023655.1. NCBI lineage: Eukaryota > Metazoa > Chordata > Actinopteri > Centrarchiformes > Percichthyidae > Nannoperca > Nannoperca australis. Next base: position 21,948 of record JAVQJD010102699.1, on the reverse strand, counting down.
TAGATATATTTGGGGTTTCACTTTTCATACACTATTTATTAGGGTGATACTGTCAGTGAAAAAGCTTGAGTAATGTGAATAAATGGCATTGGCATTGATTTCACTCAGTTCAGTCAGATAAGTAATTTTTATATCTTACAGTGATGAAATTGATCAATTGTCGTTAATCGTTTAGGTGATGGAAAAAAGTAATCGACAACAGCGTTGATAATCAATGCATCTTTTAATTAAAATATCAAGTAAAATTGCTTTTACTAACATTTGATAGTTCCAGTTTCTGAAAAGTGAGGATTTGCGGTTTGATATAATACGCCAAAGATTATGATAGGTAATTTGTTACTACTTTGTAACATTTTGTAGACTTAGCAATCTATTAATGATGCCGCTCTAGTCTTACACCTAACTTTATAGTAAGTTAGGTATACGGTGTAAAATTAGGAAAATAACTACTTTAAAGATATATCATGTTAGTGATACCATATCGCCCAGCTCTTCGCCCTCTCAGGCCACAGATGCTTCTCGGAGAAATCATCTCCTGTGGTGTTGAGTTGGCAAGACAACCAGTATACACCTGAATCGCCATGGCACCTATTAATTAAACGGTTGCCATAGATACTCATTTGAGCTACTGGCAGGTGTGATGTTGTTCCAATTAATACACAATTCATAAATTTTTTATTTTGCATTTCATGTCGAGATAATAACGTAGATAAAAACGCTTCCTAAATGGTTGTAACAAACTTAACATTAAAAGTTAGACAGGTTAGAAAGCCTTTAGAAATAAAGTCCTCTGCCACCGTCAGTGGAAAGTTTGACAGAAAACCGGTGAAGCTAACTTAGTTAGCATCAGCTAGCTGGACGACAGTTACAGACTACGTTAGCTTTTTAGCTAGCCAGTTAATAGCAACCAAGCACGTTTTAAACCACTCGGATGTATACAAACCTTTTGGGCGCAGTCGGCTCCATGATGTAGGACTTCAAAAAATGAAAAAGTAATTAACAAATAGTAGGTTATGGGAGTTTTGGGGGCCTATAGTCAAGATGTGAACATTGTCGTCAGAGTCGTTGTTGTTAAAAACTAGTGGAGGGCCAGCTGAGTATTCGTCGGTCAGATGATGGACAGTTTGGAGATATAATTTCTCCACAGCGTCCCCTTTGAGCCGGAGGACACAACAAAAACATATCAACTTCTGTCCCCAGAAACCATGAGCAACCTGCAATAAATAAACCACAAACACCACTGCATATTGTGGAATCTGTCACAAAGTATCATGTATTAACGTTGTCTAGTAAAAAGAAAAAATATACCAAATGTGACGGAGTATCTTCTGACCAATCACAAACCACTTTGCTGTGAGGTGGACGACTGTTGTACGCATGTGCGAAGGCGGCAGTGTGTTATGTGAAAAAAGAGGTAAACAGCTAACTTAACAGTTAGCATATTAAAACGGCGAAATATCTTATTAGTATTTTATCCTTTTGTGTATTGTTATATTTACTATATCCATACTGAATTTTGAGATCTCTGAAAGACCTTTGTTGTTCACTACACCTTCTGGTTGTGACGATTAGGCTAACCCTGTCGGTACCACCATGCTGTTACTGTGTTAGCATGCTGTAACGATTTCAACCTAGCTTCTCATGCTTTTTATAGAAACAACAATGGACCCACAGAAAGAAATGCAGCCACCCAAACAGCAGCCTATGATCTACATTTGTGGAGGTACATTGCAGCTTTTGCATGTGTTGTTACAGTTCAGCTACTAGCCGTTACTACTGCTAACGTTATTTTCTGCTATACTCAAACTTTTGCTGCTGCTGCTTTCACATCGTCTATTATTGCAAGTACTAACACAGCTACTTATGTTTTTTGGTGTTTAGGACTGTTATAATTACTCATGTTTTGTGTATTTTTATTCAGAATATTTCAGTGTTATTTTATTTTTGTAATTTCGTGATAGGTTGACTCACTGAAATCTGAAATCTGTTTCCCCCTTTGAGATGTGTGAATCGGCCAATGTAAATAGTTAGAGGAAGAATAGCAACGCTTAACTGCACACATACAATTAATTGTTTCCCAGATAAGTGATATGTAATATATGGTTCAAAGCCATACTTTTTGTTTTATTGTGCATGTGTTGGATTCTATCGTGCATATAAACTACCCTCCAACAACCAGCCATTACAAAAAAAGCTTCAACATAAATCAAAACATTAAATAGTTATGTTGTAAACTGTATATCAGTCTGTATTTAATGGTATTTTCTGTATTATTCTTTTTTAAATTTATTTTTACAGAATGTCACACTGAAAATGAAATTAAGGCCCGTGATCCAATCCGATGCAGAGAGTGCGGTTACAGGATCATGTACAAGAAGAGAACAAAGAGATGTATCCTTTAATTTGGTTTTGTGTGTGTGTGTGTGTGTGTGTGTTAGAAAGACGTAGTGTAATGGGAAACTGCTAGAAACCTGATCTGTATTTTTCTTTATACTGTTGAGGTATATTTATAATTAGGCATTAAGTTTACTTCTCAGCTTATAAAAGCCTGAAAATATATTGTGAGTCTGTTTCAATATTTGCAAACATTACTGAATTAAGCGCTGTAATACTTTTACATTTTCTTGACTCTTGAATTTCAGTGGTTGTTTTTGATGCCCGATGAAGAAGAGGAGAGCAGCAGCTTTGATAATTATTGTTTTGTAATGTCTTTGTAGTGTATCACCATGTAAATAAATAGACCTCAAGGCCTGGCACCAGATTTCTGAATCCTACCATCCTAAAGCTCACCATTTTCATGTCAACACAAACCGTGATGTTATTTTTGCCCCAAGAGTGATGGATGAAAGCTTGGTTTATTAAAAACGTGATACTCACTGGCCTTGACTGTTTGCACGTTGTTTTCTTATTTATTATCATCTTTGAATGCTAACTTCTAGATGAATACAGTACATAGATGATGACACTTTGTTTTTTCATAAGCTTTGTCATTGTGAGAGAAAATTAACCAGATGTTTATGGTCTATTCCAGTGGTTCGGTTTTGGCCTTCCAACAGACCAATGTCTCTTTCTTTGTTTGAATAATAACATAAAAAGTCTTGGAATTATCCAGTTATTTGCAAGGAAAAAACAAAAATAAGAGAAAAGCAAAAAAGTATTTTCTGTTTTCCTATCCTTATAATAATTTCCTGAACTCTCAGATTTTATTTGTGACCTCTTGTAGGTGCTTAACCCCCGGTTAGGAACCACTGGTCTGGTCCAGTAATCACAATCTAAATAATAATGAAGGTTAGATAAATTCTCTCTATTTTCTTTTCAAACTGCTCATGTTCACAAAATAAAACAGCAGTATGTAGTTGCTTTGCATCATTTGAGGTTCAATGTGAATTTAAAGAAATAGTTTCAGTCAACATTTAGATGAGTAGATTGATAAAACAGTATAAATCGTCTCATCTAATTCTCGGCAAAATGTTGCACTATTCCTTTAAGTGACGAACAGGACTGCATTTAAAGATTATTTAAATTACTGGGTAATTATTCATTGACAAATTTCAAAAATGTTTAAACCTATAACTGTAACCTAATTAAAGACAAATGGTCATCACAAGAATGAGTCCAAATAAATGTTTTAACATTGCTTACTAAGTTTACAATGAAATAAAACATAGAAAAGCGGCATCTCTTAATTTTTGTGAGGTGTAAAGAGCAAATATTTGACAATTTCACTTGATAAATAAAGCAAAAACCAATATAAGAATTATAATTGGTTGTTTTTCTGTTATATAACGGATTCAAACATTGTTGTTTCTCTTAATCCGCATTACAGTGCCTCGACATTTCTGTCTGTATTCCTGTATTTTCTACCGTAGTCCAGCCGCTTTGCTGTGAAGTGTAATCTGAGGCTCTCACATCAGAGCTGTCCTACTGCAGCACTGCATCTGTGTTGCACATCCCCCCCCCTCCGTGACGTCACGCCGGACACCTCATTCAGGGGGCGTGTCCAACAGAAATCCCCCCCCAGCCCGGCTCAGATGTAGCTGCGGCTCAGCAAGAGGGAGAGGCAGGGAGGGAGGAAGAGTTTGAACACACTGCGGAGGGAGTGCAGATATGGGCAACGCGCAGGAGAAACCTCCAGGCAGCGGAGGAGGGGGAGGTAGATCTCACCAGGCCACAGCAGGGAGCGGGACGAGAAGCGGGGTGGAAAAGCCCCAGACTCCCAGAGCTCCAGAGAAGGGGGTGGCCAACGGCACTCGGAGAGAAAACAACCCTGCTGCTGTACGAGAGGAGCGGGGCAGCCCCGCAGTGGACACAAGTTACCTGGACGCCCCTGCCGGGGCCCTTCCTCCTCACCTGGCCCGGCTCAAGAACGAAGGGAACCACCTCTTCAAACATGGCCAGTTTGGGGACGCCGTGGAGAAGTACACGCAGGCCATCGACGGATGTGCTGAAGCAGGTGGGAACGATGTGAACAGTTTGTGTATTTACGCACCTCACGACGAGTACTTCATCTGAGGAGGAGCACCTCTGTCGAGCAGACGAGTGTAGGTTGCAAAACATGTTTTACTCTTAGGCTTGTAGAAGCAGTTCTGGGTTGTTGAACCTGACACTCACAGTATAGAGTTGCATACCACATGAGAGCTTATGTCAAAGTAAATTACAGTAAGGAGCAGGGCTTATTTTCTCAATGAATCTATTCATTGTTTGGTCTTTAACAGTGGACAGTGAAAATGCCGCATACAATTTCCTAAAGCACATTTTGAATTATTCAAATGACTTATTTTGTCTGACCCAGCAGTCCAACACCCCAAAAATATTCAGTTTACAATTGTAGGAATTGCACAAATTTACATATTAGAAGATTTTTTGCTTAAAAAACCCCAAACAAAAGTAAGACTAATCATTTAACTCGGGCAAGGGATCCTACAGTCAAAACCTGAATGGTAATGTAAATCACATTTAAAGTATAAATATGTCACTGCTTTGCTTTTTGATGAATACCTGTCTTGACAAGCAACTCGTGATGGTGAACAGGCAACAAGTCGCTAATGTAGAAACAACAACAGATCGGTGGCACGGAGACAGACAGAAAGCCTCTTCTGGCATCTGTGTGCTCGCCCTCGTACAGGCTGACTCAGAGTGCCATTTGGCTCCACAATCTACAGTATCCAATGTCAATTTTGGATGCATTACGCTCATGCTTTTCCTCTATTCACCAAATCACCACGCACACACACCTACATTATAATCATAGTAGAGGACGAGTACAACTGGTTATCAGTCTAACGTCCAAAATCTGCAGCCGAGACACGAGGCGTCGTTGGTGATTTGTGAATGCAGTGCAGTGTTGGCACGAGACAACACCACTGGCCGTAGGTAGGAGTCGTGTGCTAGTGCGTGGGGGTTTTAGGTCAGACTGAATGTCATGCTGCACCTTTAAGAGCACTCGGCCAACTTTTACTCTCGTAGCTGGCAAGAGGGGAGGCCTTTTCTGCAGCACTGGAGACGGGCATAAAAAGGTTAGACTTGACTTCATATCATTGCAGACTTGACGGAGAGACCCTTAAAGGAAAGCACTGAAAACACTGTGTGACGAGGTCTTCTTAAATATAGAGGAGTAACAGCACTGTTGACACCAGTTTCTGGGCACTGAAGCAGCGCATCATGACTGATGCTCTGCTGGCGGTTGTGAAACTGCAGTGACGGCTCAGAGGAGACAGGACAGAGCAGAAAACGACTCTACCAGAGGGAGTGAGAGCACAACCATTTATCTGTCTACCATTCACCCCCTCAGCATCTCTGGACACTCTGCACTTTGAATGAAGCTGCTTCTCTCGTTCTTTTTTTCTCTTTGGTCTGGACCTCTCCAGACTAAGGCCACAAAGTGCAGCAGAAGTAAAAATAAAAAATAAAATAAAATCTGTTCTTATTACACCTGTGTTATACTGAGATCAAAGATGACTGGAATGGTTTTTCAGTGTTTGCTCTTTTACATGAGTGTGTTGTGGTTGTTCCCCTGCAGGCACTGATAGTCCAGAAGACCTGTGTATTCTCTACTCCAACAGAGCAGCCTGTTACCTGAAGGATGGAAACAGCACAGACTGCATACAGGACTGCACCAAGTATGTGACAAGTGTCCGCTCTGTTCATGTGTGCGATTATTGGCAGACCGTTGTGCTAATTTAGCCTTTTGTAGTCTTCATCCCCAATCGATGTGACATTACTTGAGGCAGTTAATCAGATTTCATGCACTAAAGTCTTTATATGCACTTACCAGCACTTGTAAACAGACTTGTGTAAAATCAGTTGCCCTTTAAGGTGGTGTTGCATTTCCCTTTGTCTCCAAATGAAAGATTTCTGCTTTTGTAGTTAAGTTTGTAATATTTCAACAGTTGAGCTTATATGAGGTAAATTAAACAGACAGTAATGGTTTTGTTCAGAACTAACTTGATCTTGATTCATTACTGCATGACTCTCCTCACATGGCTATATATGGCTATAATATTAGGCTTACTTGAAAAACATCTTTAAAAAGTTCAATCTTTATCTTGTTTTGCTACTATTTCTGTTAGACATTATAATTCCACGAAAGCTTCGCCATAAAGTTTGTCGTTTTTTCATATAATCATGATTTCTCATTCACCTTTAGTTTTACTTTTGATTGACTCTTGACTAATAACACACTATGTGACTGTTTGTGGTGTCAGGAGGCTGCAGGAATCTCTGTCTGAAGCAAATACCCACTCACATGTTTATGAATGGAGAGCTACAGATCAGCTCAGTTAAACCTGTGACACAGTGTGCAGGTGTAGACAGTTTGATCCTCTGTCTCTGCGTCTCTCTGATCCTCTTAGGGCTTTGGAGCTGCAGCCCTATTCCTTGAAGCCCCTGCTGCGCAGAGCCATGGCCTATGAGTCACTGGAGCGCTACAGAAAGGCCTACGTGGATTATAAGACCGTCCTGCAGGTAGACACCGGCGTGCCGGCAGCTCACGACAGCGTCCACAGGTCAGCTGGAAGAGAAAAAAAACATAAGAAACTGTAGTGGCTTGATGTGGCTTCTGTATGTTTTTTGAAGAAATCAAGAACTTTTTATGTCAGAGTTCATTAAACGCCTCTCTGTCCAATATGCATTTACTGTTGAAGAGCTCATTAATCACGTGCCATCCAGGCCTGACAGTTTGTACGTTTTCACTCCGCCGAACACTATAGGAGCTGATTTCACCGAGCAGCTCCTCTTGGAATCAGCTGCTGTAGTTTTTGGGGTTATGTTAGAGAGCCGCCGGTCTATGTGACAGACGGAAAGCTGACAGGTCTGAAGGCTATCAGGTGTAACTGCCCCAGGTTAAGGTGACACATTCAGCACCACGGAGAGTGCCCGTTCCCTCAGTGTTGATTCAGTCCCAATTCCTTACTACATAATGTCATCTTTCTAGCATACTGTTTTTCCAGTTAGTATACAAGAATTCAACATATTATACTTTTATAACATTTTATTCAAATTCTTGTGGATTGGACACATCCCTCTCTCAACCCAACTGGTTGAGGCAGATGCCCATCCAAAGCGTGTCTGTAAATAACACTATAAAGAGTATGGTCTAGACCTGCTCTATATAAAAAATGCCCAGAGATAACTTCTGTTATGATTTGGCGCTTTATAAATACAATTGAGCCGATTGATATGTACTTTAGAATGCTGCTGCTAATCAAAACTTTACATAGAAACAGCAAAATATTTTTCATAAATCAGTTTTTTCTGTGGTGTTCCTGGAGCTGTTTCTCCACAATACAGCCTGAATACACTGCTGACTCATAGCATGCTAAGAATTAGTGTGTATAGTGGATTTGAGACACGGCTGTATTACATTTTTAAACAGCCTTTACTCACCCATGGTCCTCCCACACAGGTGTTTTCACTCACCCCTGCTCTGAACTGTATACGGCCTTTGCTCAGAAATGTCACAGGTGTAAATAATATAATTAATAATGGCTGAGTTCCATTTAGCTCTTTTGGCGTCAGGGTCCTATTGTTGTGCATGCTTGGCTCACTGTCACGGCTTACTTCTGATACCTGAATAGAGCAGAGCCAGTGTTAATGTTATCAGTAACACCTGCGCTTTTCCTACTATGACAAGTCGAAACGTCTGCCGAGAAAAAGGCTTATTGGCATCTAATTGAATCTCCTATTAGTTCTGTTAAGCTGTCGGGGCAGGACAGATGTAGATGGCTGTAGCTGTAACGAGGTCTAATCGGTCAGACTGAAAACACCCGAACAAGAAGAAGATGACATTGGATTATTTTCCTTCAGTGTGGTTTAAAACACTATCCTCGATATAGGCTTTGACTGAATGTTACAGGTACAGATGTGATGCATTGCCTCTTGGTAAAGGTTTAGTCTCCTCTGAGCATCACAGTGGAGCCCGCCAGCCCTGTAGGGTTTGCAGCATGAATCTAGCCAATATATAAAACAACACTTTTTATGCTCGTGATGTATGTGGGACGCTCTGTGTCTTCTGCCAGGATCACCAAGATGCTCATTGAGCAGGACGGACCTGGTTGGAGGGAGAACCTTCCAGAGATCCCCACCGTCCCTCTGTCTGTCCAGCAGCAGCACAGAGAGAAACCCATCAGCGTCGAAGTGGCTCAAGCCCGAGCCGCCAGGGTTGCACAGGAGGAAGGTCAGTGACATCACTTCCTTTTAGCTTAGTAACACTACACAGTTGTAAATGTTATATACAAAGACACAAGCACTCACATTCTCTTGTTCTGAGTTTTTTCAAAAATTGCCTAATGAATCGTGGGTGGTAACATTTGAAAAGAAACCTTTGAATTATGGAATTATAAGTGGGCAGCAGAAGTCGGACAGTGAGAATATGTATGTAAGGGCTGAGAAGTGGTGAAGACCTGCTGAGAGATCGCGTGTGTGTGTGTGTGTGTGTGTGTGTGTGTGTGTGTGTTGTGTGTGTGTGTGCCTGCCTGGGTGGATCATCAATAATGCAGAGATGAAGGCGATCCACAGAGAGTGTAGTGCTGCTGTAATGGAACAATCCAGGTCAGGTTTCCTGTAGGCTGATCCAGCTCACACAGACCAGAAGGCGCTACATGTATCATATATTCAAACACATTTAACTACACGTAGTGTAAATAAATTCGCTATAAAAAAACAAACACACATACACTAGCAAATAAATTGCTTTATTTGTATAAAATTTCCATACGCAGGATTTCAATCGCAGCTAAAGCACCCAACCTGTGTACGTGCACACACACACACACACACACACAGGCCTACATAAACACTTAATGAGTATAGCACTGAGACAGAACGGAGCTAATCTCAGAATAGCTGCTGTTGCTGGGGAAACAGATGGGAAGTGGCGCATCTTGTTGTCAGTGTTTCACACCTCAAAGTTATTAGTAAAATCCATTCAGAAAGTATGCAACATTTTATGCTTTTATAGGATAAAATACCACAAGATACCAACTCCTCCAGTTCTGACCACCAACTCTCAGTAAACAGCTTGTTAATCATCCATTTTGTGAAAAAACGTGGGCATTGATTCAGTCTGGAACCAGACTAATAGAATCAGAATCAGAAATACTTTATTAATCCCAGAAGGGAAATTGCTTTTTCATACAGTTACAATGCTCAATAAAGTTATTGAAAAAAAAATAATAAACAGTAGAAAAATATAGGGTGTAGAGGTGTGGAGGGTCCGAATATGTTTGGACCAGGGGCCAAACAAACATATAATAAGTCAATGCAATACATGCTGTGTTGTGAGTAAGACTGTATTTCCCCAGCTGGAGACTCTCAAGTTACCTTAAGTATCATTTTTACCATCACTCTCTCCACCTGTACACTAAATACAGTGAAGTCATGCCTGCTCATGAAAAGTGGGAACACCCAGAAAGGTATATTCATCACTGAATGAGTCTTGGAATGAGTTGAACACAGAAGAAAGACATTATGACATTAGACGTGTCATTAGATGTTTTTTCCCTGCTCTCCCTCACAATCTATTAGGTACTTTTTTGTGCATTTGAAATGCTTCTTGATCGTCTGTTTATAACATGACACCAAAGGAAGACCTGAGTTTGTTTGCTGTATCCCGCTCTGCTGTGCAACGCTAATGTGTGAGAGCGCTGTGCTTTTAAATAAGCCACAGGATCAGTTAATTAAGTGCTGCACTGTGGTTGAGCTACTGCTGATGTTGATATTCAGAAGTCTCTCACTCCCCTGGCGCTGGCACGTATTCTTCTTCTGCCATTGCTTAACAAGAGCATAGTCTGCCTGCACGTGTTTGACAGCTTTTTCCATAAACAGGCAATTAATGATTTTACATTAATAACAGATTCATTGTTTTGATACTCAAAATAGGTTTTTTGTTATCAAAATGACAATTCACCATTTCTGATTTGATTATAGTATTTTCCCCCCAGGTTTCTTCTTCTCTGTAAAAACTGAGATTTATGATAATGTGTATTCTCCGTACTGTATATTATGTTGGATGAATGTGTTGATTCGTCTAATAACTAATTCTTTTTTCAGTTTTTAAACATTAAGTTTTCTTGTTTTTTTTGTCAGCTTCAAAAACGATTGATCTGGTATGCTTTGCCCCACTTTTGTAATAAAAACACTGAATGAAGACGTGCTATACTGTCAAAGCAACATGTACTGTAGTACTGTAGTGTGTGTGTGTGTGTGTGTGTGTATCCATGAGTCTATGGGTATGTTTAAGTGCCTGTGTGTTTCCCCGAGTCATTAGATATAGTGGCTCTCTCAGCACAGCAGAGAGCTCAGTAAGCAGGAACCTGGTCCACTCAGACTGCTGCTGACAGGGTGTCTGATTTATTGAGCGCTCCTGAAAATGTTTGTGCACTGAACTGATGGGGAAAGCTTCTTTAAAGACAAACAATATTCAATATGCTCTGCCATGACACGTGGGACATATCCATAACCTCTGATGACGCTGAAGTCAGGAAGTACAGAAAGTTTACTTCGAAGGTTGATTGTTTCAGGCACAGGTCACTGAAACGCTGTTTTCTCTGCAAGTTACATTATACTTATAACAGTTTTTTTCTTTCAGCTGTTCCAGTATTAAATCTTTGCTAAATTGTTCATTTCTGTCAACAGTCAGAAGAAAAGAGGCCCGCTTTACTTTACTGAAACGGGAAGGTAACGATCTGGTCAAGAAGGGCCTCTTCCAGGAGGCTCTGGAGAAGTACAGTGAATGTCTCACCCTCAAACCTGACGAATGTGCTGTCTACACAAACAGGTATGCATGAAGCAACCCGCAGCACTAACAAAGTAGGATTGTTTGGTCTTTAACACAGTGAGAATGTCCACATGTTGAATCATCCCTGAATTAAACTCTGAAACAAACACTGTGCTTTAGAGACACAGGTAGACTCTGTAACTACAATGTAGGGGGATAAAACTTCAAGCTACAATATCTGATGTGGGCGTCTTGAGTTCTAAATTTTGACGGTTTCTAAGAAGGAAAATCTGTAAAAAAAATTAAGATGCCACCAAGCTCGTAACAGGACCCACAAACAAGAACAGTCCTCTCTCTTTAATCAAGCAGCAGCTCTATATTTAAAATTTAGTGACATTATATGTTAAAATCTTATTTATCTGGTTATAGAAAAACACTTATTTGATGTTGCAGACAGTGGACTGTCCCACAGCTTAGGATGGTTCTAAAACTAGCTGATGATCTCCTTTAAGGACATTATAAGAGGAAAAACAGTAGAGGGCACCACACGATCATCCTCGTGCCAACTCCAGTCTGTTAATAGAGTTGTACCCTCTACAGATGTATTTATATCATTTATTTACTTCAGTTATTTGTTATGGACCATGTACAATATTAAATGTTACCATTTGATGTACCAAATTTAGCTTTATGCAAATGTTCTCTTGCTGATTTGATTGCAGATTGGAGCACAATTATAAAAGAAACAAGTACAAGTGGAATACAGATGAGATGGGTAAATGAGGTGCCCTGATACTGATTGCCAGTTTTATAATTGGGCTAATCTCCAATCCATAACTTTCATTACAAGGATCCATACCATTACCTGCAGCCGTATCCTGAATGACAGAAATGGACATGCTGCTTTCTCTGACTCCTGTCCTCTTTTCTTCTCTTCTTTAGAGCCATTTGCTTCCTGAAGCTGGATCGCTTTGAAGAGGCCAAACAGGACTGTGACTCTGCACTGCAGCTGGAGCCGGGCAACAAGAAAGCCTTCTACAGACGAGCCCTGGCTTATAAGGGTTTACAGGTGCCATAAACACACACTAACACATTCTTTTGAAGCAGTTGGATTGTGCATCTATTTAGAGAGAATATGTTTTTCTCTTCTTAATATCCTTCTCTGTGTGTGTGTATAACCTCCAAACGTAGGACTACCTGTCGGCCAGCAGTGACCTCCAGGAGGTCCTCCAGCTGGACCCGAATGTTCGGGAGGCCGAGGAGGAGCTTGAGGCGGTGACGGGATTGCTGAGACAGAGCCTGATGGACAGCACAGCACAAACACCAAGGGTAAAAGAGTGTTTGTATGCACACACACACACAAACCTCTTCAAAAAGTAACTCCATGATTCTTGAGAAACTTGAATATATTCATAATATTTTTGAAAAGCTCTTTTTGCTATCAAACGGTGTTTTGGAACAACCTCCAACTTAAAATGTTTGAGGCAAATATGATTTTTAAGCTATATATATATATATATATATATATATATATATGTATATGTACCTGACTTTTGCTCATTTCCTCCAGGTTTGATGTTTGTTTGTGAAGCAACATGGAGGCAGAGGAATGAAACAGGTGTGGACACGTAGCAGTTATGGAGGAAAAGGACCTTTTTAAGCCATCAACTGTTGTAAGTAAGACCTGTAAAAATAGAAATACCTAGCGTTAACTCCTGGGACGGACTCCTTGGACGACCAGCTCTCCTTCAGCTCTGCACCATCCGCAATGTGAGCAAACCGCACCATAACTCCTGAGTACACAACCTTACATAATGGGCAGCTTTATTCCAAAAGGCTAATGTCAAGGTACTCGTGACCTGCTTGCACTATAAATCATTCACATTATGATGTAGTAATGTACTGTACATACAGATTGGTGTGACAGGCCGCAGAGCGCTGTAATATGGTGGAGTAACATGGGGAAATGAAGAGTGTATTATGTGTGCCTTATTGAGATTTCTACCACAGTTAAGATGAAATACGCCAAGATTAAAAGCTTTATTCTGATTCGTTTTAAAGAGGTTGTGTTTAATTGTTCCAAACTGAGCTTATGACTAAAGCACAGACATAAACCGATGCATCTCAGCTGTAGGGTACGTAGAGATAGTTTAAAAAGGTCAAAAAGTCTTTATCTGGTTCAATCTTTTTATATCCAGTATTTCCACTATTTTAAGACATCTGTCATTGTTTACATGTATTATCATTACAGCTGCTACGAAAATAAAGCCAAGCCAAAATGTACCATAAACATCTCTACAGCTAAAGACCCTCTAAAGTGAGGTGTTATGACTTAACTTTAAAGACAGTAAAATAATGATTAACCATAGTTAAAATATCCCCGAAAGTCCTGAGCTCAGTGATTAAGTCATTGTTAGTTATAAATTGTCACTTTGTTGGTTTAGTAACTATCCAGCTACTGAAGTTAGCATTACAGGTCACTTAATGATGTACTGTAAGACTTATTGTGGGTCTCAGGTTCAATCTTGAATGTAACCAAGATGACTGTGTGTGTCTTTTGTGTGTGAATAGGTTTACAGTGTTTATGTTTGGACAGTCTCTTATCAAAAACAGTTTTATTTAATGCGTCCTGGTGACTTTTTTTTTCTTTGCTCTTTTCGTAGACACCTCTCACAGCCTCCATTCAACACAAATCCAATATACTTGGTATTAAAACATACAGTCGGAGCACAAGAAAAGTCATCTGATATGACCCCAAGCAGTCCAGTCTGATGAGCTAATTCGGCTGAGTGTTTGGCTACTCCATCAAGTCGGGGACGTTCACCTTAAGAAAACAGGTGCCAGCCACAAACAAAGTATCTCCAAATTCAGTCTCAGTAAATGATATAAACGTAACTTTTACCCACTTGTTCTCGCAGTTAAATGCAGCATGAAAGGTTGAACAACCCCCTGCTCTCGTTATTTGGCTGAATAGAAGCAGTCGAGATGAATATTGTCACCTGAGGTCTATTAAGGTTGAATAGCTTTTTGTGTCATGTCAGTCTACCTTCTCCCAGACTGGTTTATGTGTGTATCCAGACTTTTGGAATAAATTTTAAAGCCCTGCAGCCAAGGTCCACTTCCACTGGTGTTTTCACTGAATTCGCCTGATTAGAGCTTCTCTCAGGTCTGTGTGTGTACAGACAGTGCTTGATTGACAGCCACCTGACAAATTAGACTTTTGTTTTGTGACCTCACTTAACTTCTATAGTAGCAGAAGTCTAATTAACCAAAATAACTGAAAACACCTGCAGGGCCTTTAAATGTTTATTAAATCTCCCATACCTGTGCTTTTTAAATATCCCATGTCAGCCCTATAACACACACACAAAATGTCAATCTATGTATAGCACAATGTGCCACAACTTTTATTTCATTTATACTTTGAGGTGTTAATGTATTAACACTTTGTCCAATCTTATTTAACCTTTCTTCACTCCCTTGTATTGTCTAAAATAAACAAATAAAAATCTTAACTAAATGAAAACACTTGTTAGGAGGCTTGAAGTGTTGCTTCATGGAATGTAAGAGCATGTACTGTATGTATAATAGTTTGAATGCAAATGTAAATAATAAACTGCTTTGTGGATGCTTTAATGAGCCTTTGTTTCTGCATCAGCTTGGTTACAAAAGGCACAGAGGATGTGTAGCCAGAGGGAATCGACACAATTGGTTAAAATGAGAAATGAATGCTGGATTATTAAATAAAGTGACCTATTGATTTGCTGATGTCCAGTCACTTGACATGATATAAACTTTACTCACACCGGTCGAAGCTGAGCTGCTCAGATTTCATGCAGTTAAAGCATTAAATATAAATGACGGTACTACAGAAAACCATCATCTTCAGGTTACAAATATACAGACAACAAGCTTGATTGAGAATTTTTATTGTTTAAAAGGATATGCATTAACATGCACATTATAAAGCAAATAAGTATGGAATATATATATATTTTTCAAAAAGCATAAGCTTTTTTTGACCGAGTTAGAAAATAGACCTGGCACTAGTCTTCAAATAATAACAAAACTCAGGAATTTAACAGGCATTTTTAACAAAAGGAACATAAACAGGGTGGGAATTTTCTGCAGTAGGAGGCTTTTGAGGCGCACCGAAACTCTTTTAGTCGACACCACAGCTTCTCTGATGCCCGACGCTTTACTCCCAGATGGCTCATGCTGAGCTTGGCTGGCTGACATCCCAGCAGAGCGATCTGTGGTCGGGCAAAAAAAAAACAACAACAAAAAAAAACAACAGCTGCTGAGCACAACATCTGATGCTCAAAATGCTGATCGCTTTGGATACACGTATTGCCATCAGGAGCTGAACACACAACACAGGTTAACTGACTTTGGCTACTTTAGGGAAAGTTTTTCAAAATATTATTCCTAGAAATTACTTAACAACCACCCACCCAAAAAAAACAAAGACCAAAAAAAAGCACATGTTGGACTCGAGATTTGTATCAGGTTCTGCTCGTACATTAAAAAGTAGTGAGAGCAGCGAACAAAACAAGCTAGTGTGACAGCTAGCATTAGCACTCAGCATTTAGCATCTGGTTTCGTGCATTTTGTGAGGCAAATATAATGAATTCTCAGAAACTTGTATGTTTATCATTTGGAGACATAAAAAAATGAAAATAAAATAAAATAAAAAATACTATACAAAGGATCTTTTTTCAAAAGGCACTGTGGGTCCAACGAATATAAAATTATTTTATTTGCATTAATCATTTGCAAGGATTTAAGAAAATGACTTTAAAACACACTGTAGTTATAATACACCCAAAGCTTATATTTTGATGTGGATATTACTGAGGGAGAAACAAAGATGTAACCCTATAATAATCATACATTCACTACAGGAAATGAAAATCACTGACAGATGTGTGTGCTCAAATAAACAAGAGGAGTTGCTCATTGCACCTTTAAATATATCAGCTTTTTGTTTGCTTAATTTTCTTATTGCAAATACATAGTTTGGTTGACTCTCCAGTTTTAGTGACTGATTTCTAAAACGAGCCCCATGAATTGTAAGAAATGCTACAGTTTCAAATTACGAAATTTGACATTTCCGCATTTCTCAGTTACGTTTAAAGAAATAACTTAAAAGTCCCTTTCTTTAATAAACCTCTCATAATTGCATTGATCTACTAACATTTACATTTGCAGATGTGAAACCGCAAACAAAAAACGACTTTTAAACCTGTGCAGACAGAAGCTAGTGAAGAGTAATTCGTTCAAGATGGCCACTGTCTTAAATGCACAATATAAAAATAATAAAAATATTAAAAAAGGACTCCGGTTTGAGTCGCTGTCAACACAATTCCCACCCGATTTTACTAAAAGGTTTGGACCCAACACAGGGCTTCAACATTAAAACCAACTTCCCCAAAATGGAAATTTAAAATAAGCAAAAGACAAAAAAAAGAAAAAAAGTCAAATTTTTAACAAACGCAACAATATTGTTTCTTATAGGTGATTATATAAAATAAAATTTGCTACAGTATGGACTGGTCCCTCTAAGTGTGGTGCTTCTCATGCCATTTTAAGAAGTCAGAGTGAACTAGTGGCACAGCGGTGGACCACAGTGATGACATCTCCCTCCCTGATTCATGCCCCCCCCCAAAAGAAAACCAGATATTTACCAGATGTCAGGAAGGAGGTTAAATTCAGGCTTTAAAATAGCAGCTCGACTTACTATTGAAGAGAATATCAGACATTTGACTCAGGAAAAAGGTTTAAGAACTGCCTCGAAAATCATTCAGGGGCGTCAGACTTCGCAGATCATCGTAATAGCTGGATGGGCCTTCTGCAGCACCGCACCACCTTGATAACCTCCTTTACACCTGTCCACTTACATTCACCTCCACCTGCTATAGGCCTCGCTGCTCCTGTTGACAACAACAGGCTGAAACTTCAGGTTCACACACACGTCCCGCTTCTTCTGCCACTGAAGAACAGAACCCGCTGATCCTTTACTGACCTCCCGTTCACTTTACTCGCAAACCTCTCTCCGACTTCGACCTTCAATGTAACTGTATATACTGACATTCACGTAACATTCCCACCTCCACGGCAGATAACAATATAATTGGACTTAAAACGTATTGCCTCAAACGTGACCACCAGCTTCCCGAAATGCATGGGCTTCACTGAAGAGTGAAACTGGGTGATAAGGCTACCTGAGCTAGCAGCGGTAACTTCGCCAACACCCAAAGAACAGGAGAGTTCCTTTAGATATCCGTTTGTATACAGCGATTCCTTGTTGGGCTTACAGGCGGTGCGGCAGTGTTTTTGCTGGTCTCTTTCACGTTCTCGTCTTTCTCCGACTCCGTGTCTGCAACGTCACCTCCGCTCTCCTCGTTGATGTAAAGAAACGTCCCACTGCTGCCATCTCTCGGCGAGGCGGGTGGGGATGACGACAGCAGGCGGTGGGTGAAGGCGGCCTGGCTACTCTGAGCTGGATAATGCTCCAGGCGGTCGTTCTCCACCTCGGGCATGGGTGCGACGGCGGTGGCGGGGTGGTGAGGGTCCGTCGAGGCGGAGCAGGGTGGATAAGCTGGCCGGGAGGTTTCAGGGTCGGAGCAGCTCAGCTCCGAGGAGAAGTGGCTACAGTGCGAGTCGGCCACCGAGGGCAGGCTGCCGCTCAGAGACGGTGAATCAAACTCGGAGGAGTTGGTGCTGCGCTGCTCCAGGAGCTGAGCATCCGTATCTCCCCGCGTCTCATTCATTTTTGTTTCTCCCTTGCTGCTGCTGGCTCTTTTCCAAAGCTTTCCTTTGCTCTTCTTGCCCCCTGAAGTGGAGGCTTCCTTTGACCAGGGGGACGAGGGGCAGCAGTGGTTGTCATGCTGCGCGCAGCAGCAGGTGGAGGCACATGAGCACGTACCGCCGCTAGCACCTTTAAAGCCGGCAGTGCTGCTGCTACAGCTGGCTTCATCCAGGCTGCTGCTGGCGCTGTAGTGCCTCATCTTCTCCTGTTTGGACTCCATGTCTGCCTGAACTTCCAGACTATTGTCTCTGCAAAATAAATACAACAAACATTTAGTTGTACACGTTTAATAACAACTACTCGTGACTTTTAACTACAAAACAAACAATTCCATACATAACTCAAGTAAGCACATGACAAAAAGAAACCCATAATTACCCCCAAATTAAATGCTTTCAGCATTATTTTCTACAAAAGCAGAAAGCATGATACTGATTTACACACGTTAAGTACGATGAATATCCTCTGACTACTGACCTTTCCAGAGGCATGTAGGCATTGAGGATGGATCCTGCCATGGCTTTTGTGCTTGCGTTGTCACTGATGGTCCCCAGACTGACGGTGGCCGACTCCCCGCTCAGACTGCAGCGCTCCTTTTGGATGTCAGCCTGCACTTCCATCCTGAAAATAACAATCCAAAGTATTAAATAATTCACGTCTCGATGAGTCACTGCGCGTTTTGCCGATTTCCAGGATAGAAGAACCACGGCAGGTCCATGAAATGTGACCATTAAGGTTTACTGATTGTTAATATCAAATAATCAACATGCACGACCACTTTCTTGCTCATAGAAATACAAATTCATGAAATGAGCACTCTTTGCTGAGTACCATTGTTTAACTACAGTTCTCTCAATTAAACATGTGTAGCACTGGAGAACTCCATCCAGGCCCAGTGCATCACCTGTTGTAGCAGCTGCCGGAGAGGCTGCCTGTGATGCTGGTCCCAGCGAGCGCGGTGGTGCTGGCGTTGTCGCTCATGTTGTCCCGCTGAGCGGAGCTCATGCCGCAGCGCTCCATGTGGCTCCCGCTGACACTGAGGCTCAGGCCCGTCAGGCCTCCGACGCTTGCTCCGTCTCCCAGGCTGGGATTGTTGAGGCGAGTTTCCGCCACCGAGGTTGTGTCTAAGGAGAGGAACGGGGGACGGGAACAGGAAGCCCAGTTTTATTCATTTTCAGAAGCAGAGCCAGGCACATCGTTTCCGTGGTGCAAAGAACTATTTGGCTTGGAGAAACCAAACAGAGAGTTAAAATGATGATGAGGGAAATAGAGACTGAACCACAAAGAAGAACTGGGGCAGGCAACCCCAGATAACAAGAGCAAACAAAAAAGAAGCTGAGGTCAGGACCCAAAGTTTATTCTTCTGAAGTTAAATCAATGACTTTGACCAACTTTTATAGGCTTTAAATTCATCCCGGAACAACCCACTGATGAATTCTTAGGTGTGAATAAGTGTCATCAAGTCTCACACCGTATGTTCCTGGAGAGGTCAAAGTCCCTGCTGTCATTTGGATTCATAATTATCGTTCGCAGTGTTGACGGAAGCTGTGAGAAATACAGTCTCCCCACACACCTCCTGGGAACGCGTGGCGAGCTCGGCCTCACATGGACGTCAGCTGCGTCAGTCGTTTCACACCACCCGCGCCTCGAACGCTCGTCTCCCGTCAACTGGTTTGGCATTTTGTGGGCTATGAATAATCTAGACGTACACACAAAGGCGCCGACAGATGTAGATGTACTTGTGGAAGCCAAACAGAGTTGCGTGAACACGCGGCTACCACAGCCCCTTGTGTTATAGTCGCTAAAAAGCTGCTGGTATTTTCCAAATACTTAAGTGCTTAAATCAGAGACTTAAATCAAGATGACTGTGCCAGTAATGACACGTTATCCATTCTGACGAGAATAACTTGTGAATAAACTGAGTGACAAAAGGTTTGGGGAAAAAAAAGATCTGACTGGTCCGGACAGAAGATGAAGTTAAAAAGAAGTGGTAGAAAGAAGAGAAGAGACAGAAATGCAGATATTTTTTCTTATATTCCTGTGTTTTGTCTTTTAATCTGATATGTTTCGCGGTGGGTCGTTGTGTTGGATGTACTACGGATTTTGTGTTATGTTGTCACACGACGTATGTTGTTTTATGTGAGTTTGTGTGGTGGGTTTTACATGTTTTTATTACATGATCTACGTATTGTAAGTCTGTGTTTCACCTGACCGCCAGACAAATGTCCGCTAGTTACGTTGAAGCTGAAGTTTTTGCTGGCATTGCTTTCCTGTGTTAGAAACGCTCACCTGTGGCGGCTGCCCCGCTACCTATGTTGTCGTTTTCGTCGTCAAACTCGATCCGCACCCCTTTGCCGTTGCCAGCGGACACGCCGCAGCCGCCCCCCCGGCACAGCGAGATCGGGACGACTCCGTAGACGTAGGCCAGCATGATGGGGACGCCGATGCCTACACAACACAATGTCGACACACAGCGGACGTTTTATCATGGATCAGTGGTAAACTGCAAATATAAAAGCATGTTCTTTTTCAAACACTGTAAAGGATTTCGCAGCGTATCCACCTTTTCAGACAGTTCAAAGCCGGGAGACAAATGTTTTGGCCAGATGATGCTTTTATACTAGTGACCCACCAAAAATAACCCATTACTATATTTTTCAAATGTTATCAAGAAACAGATGGTGACGGAGAAAAGTCTAAAAGGGAAACCCAGAGAAAATCCCGCCTTTCTTACCAACAGTGACGGCTGCGACCACGGGCGACACGATCACAGAGAGCGTCACGCCGCCAGCTATTACCAAGTTCCTCTTGTGTTTAGAGATGTCTTTGCCCTCGTAGCGATTATGGATCTGAGGAGTAAAATCATTGCTGATTACCTTTAAAAAGAATTACATCTCTGGAACTACCGCTGTGTCTCCCTCTGTGCTTTCCATCCATCTGAATAAACTGCTGGTTTTGACCGCTATTGTTCCATAATCCTCCGCTGCGTAGCGCTAGCTCTCACCTTTCTGCCCACGTAGACTGGGATGCCAATGATCATCGCGGGGATGGCGATGCCGGCTATGAGGGCGATGCCCACGGGCGCACCCACCAACGTGCCAAGCTGCCAGAGGATCTTCTTCTTTCTGCTCCAGGGCTTCTTCCCCCAGAAGGTGCAGCCTGACGGACTGAGCCGATTGGAGGGAGAAAGGAAGAGGGGTTGTCAAGTGTGTGCATCATGGTTACCATAACTATTAGTAAAGTAAAGTGATAGGAAGTAATGAACTGAACTGAAACAATACTTCATTTTAATAAAATGTTCTTTGACCATTTCTAGACTTTTAGTGCCACACACGCACGCGCACACACAGTTTAGAGTTGTGGTTCCGGCTGTGGACTTTACTTGCATGTCAAACCCCTCTCTCCCTCCATACGTTTCCTGTTTCTCGACACGATTGGCTCTCAAATAACCAACTACTCACCTTAAATAGTGCAGGTCAGAGATCTCCTTCATGCACAGCCAGCAGAACTCACAGCCGCAGACAGCGCAGGTCATGTGATTGCAGCTTCCATCATTCATCTTGATGATGTAGGCAGCACAACGAGGGCACGGCTTGATGTCATCACCTGGCGGAGGTTGATTGAGGGAAAGCAAGAGAAGCATTTTTCATAGTTATTATGCTGAATATTTATAGTGTGTATACTGTAAATTCACCTGTGCATGAGGCAAAAAATAAATAAAAATACCTGCGGCTCCGCTCTCCTGGCTGTAGCTGAGGGAGGAGGACCTGAAATTCCTCAGCCGCAGGGTTTGGGCCCTTTGCTGCCGTGCTGTGTCACATGTCTGGTTGGGATGCCACAGCTGTTTGCAGTGGTAGCAGAACTCTGTCCCACAGCCCTCACGCCCACAGGTGATCTTTGGGCAGCTGGCACAGCCAAATGC
>JAVQJD010102698.1:0-14422 GCA_036023655.1 Nannoperca australis | reverse complement strand
AATAAATCTTTTTTTTTTTTTTTTTATTGTTTTATATTTAATTCAGAGATTCTTTATGGATAAATACTGTCAGTATCTTCTGATTGTGGTAAAGCTGTTGCTCGTATGTTACTTAAAAGCAGAAAAACAACCTAGAATTAATTGAAACCAATAAAAATGTTGAAAACAGTGAAAACGAGGAATGATAGTCTTAATTATTAAGTCCACTGAGAGATTTTCAGAAAGGATAACACTCCAAGACCGAATGTGGTAATGAATTTGAACTAAAGGAAGGTGAAGAGGTGAGCTGAGCAGAAACTCTGGAGCCGGAAGCCATTTATTGTTTTGCTCAAGGACACTTCAGCAGCAGGCGGGGTACTTGGGGGGGCTCTATTTCAGAGCTGAGCTCTAATAAAAGTAGAATAAATGTAGCAGCTAAAAACTAATTAATTGCAAAGAGACTTTCAACTCTCACTGGTTACGCCTGTAGGAGGGGGTGTGGGGGTGTGTGTGTGTCTCTGAGGCTAATGACAGTACACACTGGGGCACGATGTATGCAGTGTCTGGTATTGTGTAAACTCAGTTTGTACACATTTAATATTCATTTTACAGTTTCCTCTTAAATCCAGTTTCCACACACACTCACACTCTCACTCTCAAGAGGATTGCCTGACCTTAATGATAACCAACTCGTGCTTAACACCAGTCCTTGCCCTCGCCGTAATGACAACACGCTGCAGTTCTAGTTAATGCAGCTGCAGTGAAATTAACGTGTTGTCCAGCAACATAATCAGCTCAGTGTAACAAGCTTCATCACATCAGATGAAATACCAACGTCACTTTAATCACAGCAGTTCATCTGCCAATTCATCCGCTTTGATCAACTCCACGGTGATCAGAGAAAGTTTCTTTTCCCCACGCCAGAGTGAAGATCCAGAGACACTGAAACGCAGGTTTAATCCACACATTCAAAATACTTCAACTACAGTGTGACCGTTATTACTTCTAGTACTAATACTCACACCAATAATACCAACTTCCTCTCCAGTAGGACTACTCATATTTTAGAGTATTGACAGTACTCTCTCTCTATCGATCCAGACTCCTAAAATAAATTCTAAGATCTGCCTTTGGATGAGAGCCCCTGTGGTCATCTTAAACTTTGTTGGTTTTAAAGAGAACTCTTAATAATAATCTATCTGAAAGTCTGATACCTAAGTGACAATCATTCCCATCTCTTAACCATGTTGTAATCTTTATATACAGTACGCTAGTTTAGTTTACAAAAGAAAATCACTGTCTTCCTGCTTTTTGGGCCTTTTGTCTCAACTCCAAAAGGACAAATATTAAATGTTGCAGCAAATGAAAAAGCATAGAGGAACAACTCTTCCTTGTTGTGGGGACTAAAGAGAGGTGTGTGCATGTGAGAATGTGATGGATTCACTCTGCAACCCATCCGGCCACAAAGTGTTTCCACTACTTTGCTGCCTCTCTGTCGGTCTCGGTGAGGATGGGTGGCAAACATCCTGCAACGACCCGCACACCTTTACTACAACGCAACTGATCGTCAGCTCAAATGGATAGAAAGAAAGAAAGAAAGAAAGGCAAACAAAAACAGAGAAATAAGAGTGTGGTAGGCAGAGAGGAAATGAGACGGCAGAAGAGGAGAAAGAAGAGAGAGAGATTGAGTTGAATTGTGTTCCTGGCTCATTTTCTGGATGCACAAGGAAAGCAAGTGTTGTAGGTCTGAGTGAGAAGACTGGCAGCACTTCATACAGATACAGAAAATGACATCCTTTCTGCAGACAGACGGTGCCGCATCACGTCGCAGACCAAGAGATTGTTCCTCCAGCGTGTGCTGATACGACTGTCAACTGGGCGCGGTGAGGAATCTGCACTTACCGTTTCTTATAGAGAAGTGATTCTGATGTGGGGAGCCAAGATCAAGCAAAGACACAGAAACATCTTTACACAAAAAGATCCGTTCGTCTTCCTGCAACAGCACAACATCTCGCAAGATTTCAGAGCATGAAGTTTCCTTAAGTGAGACTTTGGGTTTTTGGTTAAACAAAAAGGATTTTAGTCGTCCGTCTCTTTAGGGACCCTTTGCATAATGTTGTTATCCTTGTTATTCGAACATCCTGTGAACCTTTCACAACTGCCCACAAGGATTACGTTGCAGCCATTGAAGTGGGTTCACACAAAACTTCTGGTAAGTATTAGTCATAGTGTCAGTGTCACCCCCCCACCCCAAAAAAAACAAAATGGGGTCCAGGTTTAAAAATACCACTTTCCCTTTAATAAATGTTAATTTGGGATTTATTAAATTAACACTTTCATTGATTCTGTGCAATTTATTTTGAGAGCAGAGACAAAAAGTTAATTCAATCAATCCAACAAATGTCTAAGATCCCATGCGTCCCCGTCTGTGATCGTCGGTCACTGCTTCAGCCTTTGACACATTAACTTCTTTTTCCCGTTAAGACTGACAGAGAGTCAGCTAAAATAAATGCCAAGGCCCTGTCACACTAAATGTCAATCTATGTTTGGCTTTCACACACCAAGAAGGACCATTAACCTCTATTCATCTGCTGATTAGCTGCTGTGGTCAAGTCACATCTGATCGATAGAGCTTCCCTTTTACCCTCCAGCCAGCCTTGGCAGAAACCTTCGATGTATTGATGAGTTCAGCTGCTGTCTTCTGCAGGCTGAGAAGTTGTAAAGATCCTGTAGAGAATGAACAGCTCCAACAAGGAAATGAGACAAACCATTTGTCCAGATGTGTTATTTCCATCTGTATGTATAGTTTGTTATTTATACTATGAATCCTGATCACTTTCACGAGTTAAATTAATTGACTGTATTAATTAGACAGCTGTGGCCAAAGAAGGTGGGTACATTAATGATTCGTTTCTTTCAGCGTTGTGCTGTTGGATTTACAATGAAGAAAATGCTAAATCAACCATTTCAAGAGTTTCAGTGAAGACTTTTAGGCTAAAACTGCTTTAAAATGCATTTTCTTATCTTATTTAGATGCATTCTAGATTTGATGTGTTTTCAGTTTCTTCCATCAGGCAGTTCTGACTTTACTTGAAATCTTGCTCAAAAGATTTCCTTACATCTCATTAGAAAACATTTCTGCTGCTAAATAAAGGTCTTCAATTAAAATACCAAACAGCAGCTCGTTTTGATGAAAATAAATACAATTTTATTGATAGTCAAGCAAAGTCAGTTTTACCCATAAAGTCCAAAATCACAAATTTGTAAACATACGTCACCCTTCATACTTAGACCCTCGATTCAGATGAGGAAAACTACACACCTTTACACCTGAAACTGGAAAAAAGGAAGAAATGAATAGAAATACTGTATATTGGGGGATAACGCAGTATTTAATAGATCCACTATGCAGACAGACAACCCTAAATACAAACTACAGCACTTGAGTCCACTTGTGAGTTTATTTCCTCCTCCTGTATATTATATATATGTATATTTTCACAAACACCCTGGTTTAGCTGCTTTCGGGTTCTTTAATAAAGGCTGTTATCACACATCAAAGTTTCCCCTGAATGAAAGTCCTGAATTTCTCTCTCTCTTCTCTCTCTGAAACTGTCAGACTGTTTTTATCTCTCGTGGTGCTCTTCGTCAGGACTTGCATTAAAGATGCACCGAGACCGCAGTAAAACCTCCTCCACTGCTCGGCGAACGAGAGGAAAAGAGGGAGAGGGAGAAGAGTGAGGGCGAGGACAGATAAGGGAGAGTGACGGAGAGAAAAAGAGCATGGCAAACGGAGGAAGGAGAAGAGAGGAGGAAGATGTGGAGGGAGGGAGATAAGCGACAACAAAGACAGAGGACATTGACTTTTGATGTGTATTAATAGAACATCTCACAACAAAACCGGGAAGAAATAACAAAAAAAAAAAAGAGGCTGACACACACTGGACTTACTCTACAACCCAGCGACAGCGCCGGCCACCCACATGGCCACGGCTGACATTTTAATTAATACTGTCGGAGCCTTTTCTCCCGTCATACATATTGAATCCTGCAGCTGCCAGACACTCGCAGATGTGACAGCAGCTGTGTTTGCATCTGAACGTCTTAATGCACTCTGGGACGCGTCACATCAGAAACGCTGAACGGAAGGAGCACATTATCACTCATTCACTGTCTGTTCTTGCATATTATGAAACAAGTAGTGACTGGAGCAAGTTTGTTAGTTGCACTGCAGAGCTTTTCTTTTGTGGCAAAGTTCTTTCATTCACAGATCCCACATGTCAACATATCGGTGGTCCGATCGCTTGTTTGAAGCAGATTTTTAAACGTCTGTGACTCTAGTATTCAAGCATTTTACTTCCAGTGAGCTCCATCCAACCACATTCTTTGGTTTCTTCTGCCCTCACTATGTGTGTGCGTGCACGGCTTATCCAGCGTGCTAAACCAAACACTTCTGGTGAAGGTTGAAGACCGGAGTAAGACTTTACATCCCAACAGAAAACAATTTATCACAATGAGTAACGGTAAGAAGAGTAAAATACTCAACAGTTGGCCCACCAGTGATAAACTGTTGCTTATACCATTTTATCTTTTTGTGTCCCAAATGGCAAAATAAATTAGGTAATGCAGCTTGAGGAGCATGTTCCCGGTGCTGTGGACTGGCAGGAAGACAAGCGGTTGAACAAATGCTGAGCTGGTGGTAACAAGACTGAAAAGTTGGAGCTAATTAAAAATAATAAGCTGCATGCGATGTCCCCGTCACCAGCCAAATCAGCCACCGTGACCTCGTGGTATTTTTATCATGATATCAGAATAAATATTTAGAGTGCATCCTGTGGGGCCTTCAGGGTCTCCAGCAGATTCATAAACACACCCAGTTCAGGATGGACACACTGTGACAACGTTACCGGACGCTACCACCACTTTATCCCCGTGTAACTAGAGGCCTACAGGTGTTAAGTACTTTCACTCAAGTGCTGTACTTAAGTACAGATTTGAGGTACTCAAACTTCATACTTTAGATAGATTTAGCCCAAAATAAAATATTCTGCTTTATTATAAATTAATCTCAAATAATTATTATTGACTAATTGATGAGTCGACTAAGGTTTTACTTTGGGCTCTGGTTAATTGTGACACTATTTCTCACATCTCTTATTTTCAGATTTTTTTTCAAACCAAAAAAAACAATTGATTAATCAATAAAATAATCAGAAAGTTATTCCTTAATAAAAATTATCATAAGTGACAGCTTTTATAATAATGCATGAGTAGTAGTAACAATAATAATAATAAGATGTATTATTTTATTTTTTATCATTTTAATGCAGCATTTTACTTGTGGTATTAGCACTTTAAGTACTTTCACTTAAGAATCTGAATACTCCCTCCACCACTAGTATTAGCTGAAAGACATAAGTTTTTTTTTTTATTACCTAATTCACATTCTACTTTTGTAAAATTTAATCAAAATGTATCCACAACTTTGTCAGTTGCAGGAAACAAGGCTATATTTAATTGATTTTATTATTCTTAAAAAGAGTATCATGTGACATTAAAACGCCATCAGTCTCCGCACCGCCACAGGGCCTGAAGTCAAGCCAGGAAAGAAGGAGCTGAAACAGATTCAAGGTCCCATAGAGCCGAAAGAAGAGAGGAGGTCTGTGAACAGAGGGGAAAAAAGGAGGGAGATGTTTATAGATTTTACTGTGCAGGACACCTCTCGTCACATTTGACCATCCTCTACACTCCCTCTCCTCCTCCTCCTCCTCCTCCTCCTCCTCCTCCTCTCCTCTCCTCTCCTCTCTGTTGACAATGAAAGCCATCATGAAAGACGTGACAACGATCTGAATTAAACATTTTATCTGCGGCTCTGTAAATTGTGCCCTCAGCCTCCGGTATCAAACATTCTTTAGAAAAACACTTAAGACACTCGAGACGGCGAGCCTCTAATTGGTGAAGCAGGCTGTTATCTGTGTACAGTAAAAACAGCCCGAGTTCAATCCAGCGCAGCTCAGTGGGAGGTGAGATCTCCATCTATCCCCTTCATTCACAGCTTAATTCAATTGGAGGGCAATTATCGACCGCCCGAGGCTTCAAGATCCTCGTCAGTTTCTGTTCCCATCAGGGAGCCTTGCTGTGTGAGGATCCCCCCCCTCCCCCCTGCACTGGCTGATGTCTGTATTGATGTGCTGTGTGTAAAACACCAGAGGAGGCAGCGGCAAACAGACAACTCTTTCTCAGTCGCAACCTCAAGATTCAGAAGAATCAGAAGATTGTGGAGTTGCGTCAATCACTCGTCACATATTATTCATTGAAAAAGTGAGGTTCAGATTCATTTTCTCTCCAGATTAAGAGTCCAAAACACAACACAGTCACACCCAGCAGGAATGAAGTGCTGTAAATTATATATTTTCATTGTTTAAATACACAGATTGTTAAATGTCATGCATGCTGTGCATTCTGTATATACTGTCATATCCACCTGCCTCATGTATGTGAAGCCATGTTACATTAACCATTGATTTTAGCACCCTTTGCACTGTTGTCTAACTGTACACATGCTATTGTTGTTAATGTTTGTTGTCCTTGATTTTGGCTGTATTTATGTCTATTTCTGTGTATGCACATTACAAAACCGGAGTCATATTCCTTGTTTGTGCACACACCTGGCCAATAAAGTCGATTCTGATTTAGAAAGAAGAAGATTCTTCAAGAAGGCAGCTAATTTACAAACAGCTTCTCACTTATCTGACTGCAGTAACAAAAACTAATTCAAACATAGATGGGCAATTTCATTTTGGCACGAGCCATGAATCTGTGGGGGGGGTATTTAAATTGTATTTAAATATCTGTATCTTAATGATGAACAAGACCAAAGGTCTGTACATCTTGGTGGAAATAATCCACTAATGTGGATAGTTTTAGATCGTCTTAATCCTGATGCAACAATCAAACCTGTGGCTTTCCAGCACTGGGAGACAATTAAGCATCAGGCAGGTTTCATAGTTGATGAGCTCCAGAAATACATTTTATTAAAAGGTGAGAAATATTACAACCTTGAAATGACAAATGAGAGAAAGAGACTGGATGAGCTCTTTGGTTTTGGATATCAGAGAATGGACTAATGTACTATTTATTTAGTGAAGGAGCCTCTTAAGCACTTTCTGTTCATTAATGCACTCTATTGATTATATAATCCTTCGTGTCTTATGCAGCAGAAAGCGTGCGCTGTTGGATTTTCTTTTTTTTCTTCAACAGAACAGCACACGTTCATGAATTATGTCGCCTATACGGAAGCCAAAAACTGTTTTTCTTCACTACAAAAAGGTGCTACCAAGAGCTTATAAACCACCAGTTCCACCAACCTCATTCGTTAATATACATTTACTGTATATAGCACATGTTATGCACTCCAGCATGCTGTTAATGGGCAGACAGTTTGCGGACACACCTGTAGAAAATAAGCGATAAAATGTCATGTAATGTACAGTAATTGAAGAGAAAGTTTAAGACACGCAAGAGCACACGGGGTCACATGCAGTCACACAGTGATCACATATTCCCTATTTGTTATTCTAATATTTATCTCAAAGCCACTGTGGAGATGTGTACTCTCAGCATGTGAGCTGCAACTGATAAGGCGCTGGCACTAGCCTGTGGAGCTAACAGAAATAAAATGATGTACCAGTAATTAAAAAAAATGTAAAAAAGGATTTGCACTTCCAGAATTACACTGCAGTCCATTCGTAGTGGGACAGTTGAAACATAACAGTATGAAACAATAACTTCAGGGTTTCACTGCTGACTATTAGCTTTAATTTGAAGATGTTTAATTCCACATCAGAGAAACCGAAGAGGAAATCTGACCCTTATTATACAAAGCCACAAAATTTAAGGGGAGCAAAATGTATTTACCCAATTAAAATGAATTTGGATAAAGTCACAATACGTCAAACTTGGCTGTAAATCATTTCCAGACAGAAAATGTAGGGCATTTAATTGGCATGTGCATTCTCATAGTTTCTTGACAGTTAAGAGTTATGGATCCTACTCATGTCAAGTCTTTCTGGTGTGCCTTTCTGTCCAATTACCTGCTGCGTTTTAACATGAGGTAAGACAGAACACATGCCACCAATTTCCTTGGGAAACCCGTAATTGTCTGAAGTCTCCAACCCTCCCTCGCAAAAATGGGTATGTTCCCCAGTGATGCTCTGCCCGGCCTGTAGTTTCACTTTGTGCTTATTTCCGGGACATTTTTCCGTCTGTATGTTTGGAACCGTTGTCCTGCTGTGGCCTAAAATTCAGAGACTATGAATGTGTTTCACACCAAACACTGCTAAAGCAGCAGTTTAACCTCAGCCATTGATTCCCTTCAGATATAGTGTGAACGGAGCCACAGCGAGGAGAAATGCGTCGCTGTCCTAATATTTGCACACTCCACTGTATGTAAAAATGTCAGCTTCTGTTCAGCAGCACTTCGCAGGATCCTGGATCCACACTGGTTTTCCTCTGGGTCTCTCTGCAAGATCCAAACTTAAAATATGCAACAGACGACTCTTGGGCTAACGTAATCCCGAAAAGAGCGAGGGGAGTCGAGAATGCTGTTCCCGTTTCACTCCACTTGCAGTGGTTCCTTTTCTTTCAGCTGTCAACATTTTCGAAAGGTGAACTCGTCTTCCCGGCTCAGATCACTTTTCTCTCGACCAACTGCTGAGCTGACAAAACTTTCCTTCTCACAACAGCCAACGCCTCTCTTCTGTCCCACTCCCCTCTCTCGCTCTCTCCTTTACACTCACACACACACTTAGCATTTTGTCTCAGGAGCACAGCAACAGTGAAGCTCAACTCCCATGACAATAGTGAAAGATGTACATGAAAGCATCCAACCTGTTTTATTCAAATGAAGAAGAGGAGCTTGGTGCACCGCAGCTGGTCCCCAAAACTCTCCGAGCAGGAGAGTTTTAAGCCAATAAACCACATTTGTAATGATTGACAGCACAACACTCACATCCCTGCACACAAACACAACAAGCACTTGTGAGGAGCTGTAATGATGCACAAACACGTTGCATTTTAAATAACCAACAGCAAATAAGAGCCGATAATGAGATAACTGCCACAGCACTAATGTTTGCCAAAATGCAGGACGACAAACCAGTAACAACCAACTCTGCAGGGACAAAAAGACAAGCAAAGACTAGGAATGTGGGCTGTATTTAGACACTTAGAAATCCTCTTAATGATAGATCTTCAAAGCACTGATTCCCTTCCAGATGGAAATAAAAGCATACCCAGAAGCAACACAATCAATCTAAAGAGATCAAAAAGAATTTCTTACTTTGAGTATTCTTCATTATCTCTGTCACAGCGAGAGTCCTTGTGCTTCTCCCAGTCTTTGCCATGTTTACATGTGGTCAGCAGAATAATATCTTCCCCGTTGTGGATGTGATACAGAGCATTCCTCGTCTCAGAGCCGATACCAGTTAGGTATCGCTTCCCTTTGAAAACCAACAGGTACTTCCTGGAAGGTGGTGCGTCGTTGAGTGTCAGATAACCTATGCCCCCTCCTTTTAGCGGGTGATCCTTGGAGAATAGAGGGATGGAGATATCAAAGTTGGGTCTAAAGTTGACCACGTCTGCGCTGGCCTTGGCCAGCATGGCCTGGCCCACCTCAAAGCCCAGATCCTCTGTGTAGTCCGGCCAGGTGCCGGAGTAGAGGTTGAATATGAGGTGGTTCCTGCCATCGTTCCACGTCGGCAGGCTCTGGATGCGGAGCCTGACGTTCTGGACGAACTGAGCCGAGAGCTGGTCCCTGTCCAATGTGTCCACGGCCAGAATGAACAGACAGGCCCGTGAAGGGTCTGTGGTGTGGAAGCGAGACTCCTCGATGGACGACAGGATCTTCTGGTAGGTCTCGGAGATCTCGTCCCCTCTCTGCGGAGGGTAGATGTAAACCCTGAAGCCCGACTGGCAGCGAGCAAAGTCGAAGCAGGTTTCCATGCGGCAGCGTTTGTTCTTGTAGATGTTGTCGCGGATTGCACGTCGTTCACGAGGCGAGGTGTGCTGGTGATGGAGCTGAGGGCTGTCCTCCTGAACAAAACAGACACAAGCAGTTAGGACATCCCAAAATGCAGCAAAGAGGACATCTATTACACCACGTGTAGAATCCACATGGTTATTGGTACAGTAGGTGGTTCCATGTTATCAATCCTGCAGGATCAATTCTGAGTTAATAATTCAAATCAACTGCCTACGGATTTCAACCTCAGGCTACCTCTTGCTCTCCCCCCTCCAGGTACGGCTCCAGCAGCTGGGTCGACTCCGGCCAGTGCCTGGGAGGTCTGGACGGGCTTCTCTGGGGCAGGGGCTGGGGCTGGTGCACCTCGTGGCTCTGGTGGGAGTGCTGGCTTTCCTGCTGGTGGTATTGGGGGTACTGGGGAAACTGGTGATATTGGTACGGCTGCTGCTGGAACTCCTCGATTTGCAGACCCCACAGGTAGACGAGGAAGAGAAGACCGGCCCCCACAGACACAAACAGGTACCGCTTCTTGGCCTGCATGTGTGCTGTGGGGGGAGGAAGAGGAGGACGTGGTGGGTTTGGGGTCGGAGGCAAGGAGGTCGAGGGAGGGAGAGTGGACAGGAGTGGGGTCCAACAAAGAGGAGAAGGATGTAACGGGGGAGATGTTGGTGCAGCGGAGGGGAAAAAATAGGATGAAGTAAGAGAAAGATTAATGAGAGAACAGGTTGGAGAGAAAAGGGAGAAAGGGGAAAGAGGACGACGAGGAACTAGGAAATGATGAGGAGAGAAGGTGCAGGGAGGTAGACACAGGTCAGCTCCACCCACAGCCTCTTTATCCAGAGCTCGGCATTTTGGGATTTGGAGTCACTAAAAAAAGAAATAGACACATGAATGA
Source organism: Nannoperca australis (assembly GCA_036023655.1). Lineage (NCBI taxonomy): Eukaryota > Metazoa > Chordata > Actinopteri > Centrarchiformes > Percichthyidae > Nannoperca > Nannoperca australis. Next base: position 3,527 of record JAVQJD010102698.1, on the reverse strand, counting down.
AGTTACCAGATAACAGTTTGTACAAATCAGGATTTTTAAAACAAAGTCAAACTTTTAAACATTTCTTTGCCTTAAAGTAAAGATAATTACCCAATTCCATATGACTGAATACATTTTACAAATTACACCTCAGTTGTAACTTTTACAGTTCACAGTGAGCTCCTGTTCAGGGTTATCTTGTGTATTCTGACATTTGTATCAATATAATTATATATAAACAACTGGTGCTGAATGAAGGAGCGTCCGCTGGAGATATTAGATAAAGTGATTGATAAGAAACGCAGCACCAAACTGCAGGCTGTACGGGACACGGGACTATCTGAGCCATTTAGCAAACGCCATTAGGAGTTTCCCCCCAAAATCTTCATCTCTTTAATTTATTCTCGCTGGCGTGAGTCCATAATTAAAGATCGATCAACATAGTCCACCAACTGTAACGTACCTGTTTACAGGGAACACCTGTGGTGCCAGGAAGGGATTGGGATACCCGCTGCTCTCCCCTCCAGCCCGAGCAGGACTCCACAGTTTGGATACACATTCTCCAGCTACACCCCCGAAACACCCAATCAATCACAGATCCATCCACAAAGTACAGAAATTGTATTAAAAACCAAGGAGCAGTCACTGAGCTCTGCGTCCGCAGGGAAGCCCAAACCGGCGCGCTGCCTTCATCCTCCACCGCGTCCAAGTCACAAACTTTCCCCGAGACAGGACCACGGGGGGGGGGTTACGTGAACGAGACCCCGACCGGGCGAACACAACGCGATCTGTCAGCACTGCAGGTATCCACGGTGGGAATTTAGACACGCAATCACCTGCCAGAACAGCCGTGATAACACCGACAGCATCCATCCAGAATGAACTGATGTGTTAAACAAAGCGCGTGCATCTCCAGTCCACCCCCAACCCCCCTTTCAAAAAAATCCCAGTAAGAAAAGATCCAAACTTTGGTATTTAAATCCACACTCCCACCTGTGCGCTCTGTGGAAAATAAGCAGAAACCATCATCATCATCATCATCATCCCAGGTAAGTTAAGGAGATCCGCACCTGATCCGGAGAGAGGCGCTTCAATAAAATCCCATCAGGAGCGACTTCACGGTCCGCTGAATGGCAGGTAGCAGGGTTTCCCCTCAATAGGGTTCAAGTAACGGATCAAACGAACAGCGTGGGTGTGGACTGGGGGTCTTCTGGGTTAGGTATTCCATCCCAACTACTCTCCTTCAACAGACCCGTTGTCCTCACGTTTCCAGTCCTCAAATCCTCAGTTGGATCTGGGCTGCGCCACCGTGCAGCATCCAGCAACATCAGCAGCAGCAGTGCTGATAAGGCAGACAGCAGCAGGCTGGCAGGGGGGGGGGGTGCACGGGGCGTCAATTGGCTCGGATGAGGTATGAGAGCTCGCCATAACTCAGCATCTCCCAGTCCACATTTGTTGCTTTGTTTAATGGTGAGTAAAAGTCAGATCAGTGAGAAGTCCCGGAGGAGCGTTCAGGACCTCTGAGCTGTGTCGTCCCTGTTGTCAGATACCTGCCAATTTTGTATTCTTTATTTTTCATCAAACATGGGCTTAAATACGTTGTAAAACGTGACTTAACACAGTTTGGGCATTTGGGGACGCATCTCTCTTGCAGCTTGTATCTGTTGCAATTCGATTTGAACTTTTAAAATGAATTTTCTTCCCACCAGTAAACAGAGTGGGGGTTTGATTTGCATGAAGTGCTGCTTGGTGTATCCGCCGGGTTCTTTTGCCTATAATTAAGAAGTTTTTTTTAAGAATTCAGCGTTTTGTTCTCCACAGATTACAAGACGGAACGTGGCTAGACTTTGGGGTCTGTTAAAGAGTTTGGATCTGCATGTCATTTGTCACATTTGCAGAATAACATCGTTTAATGCACTTGATACCCAAACATGTTGTAGGCTCGCCTTAAGGTTATGACGATTTGGTGGCAAATGATGTTAATGGGATTTGTCGTGGCTTGTCAGGGTTTAGTGAACTGACTCTTTTGCAAACCTTTAATTAGGTCTTAGCTCATTAAATCTTTTAATGATTCGAATATTCGGCCCGATAAATCAACTTTGACCACTTATCTGTGCATCTGTCCGGCCCCTTCATTAACGCGGCTGTTCATTTGTACAGAAGCCATTCACTGAACACATTTAATTTGCTCATGATTTAAATACATGTCATTAACGCGTGAATTACAGAGGCAGTTTACACATGCCGTGGCTCCACACACAGGCACACCATGTAGCAGACAGCGCCCTCCTGTGGTTCATGTTGCAGCCCACACTTCAACACATGTTTCAGTTTAAACAGTGGAAGAACTAAACCAGCCTGTTCTCTTACAACTTGTAGTGAGACAGTTCAAGGTTTCAGCTTGGACTTTGTGTTTTTCTCATCTTGGTATTAGCCAGTTTCTCAAGTATTGGAGAACAAAATCACCCTGTATATTGTATGCCACATCACTTTTCAAAACCTTTTTCAAGTATCATAAACCACCGTGACTTAGTTATTCTCAGCCAAAGCAGAAGCTCTTTGTGCCCTTGTTTAAGCTGCACCAGGCTCCTTACACTGACTGACTGACAAATCAAATTAAGTGAAATTAGCAAACGACAAAACAGCACATTAATATCAACCCAGTCAGCCTGTGATGACAGAGAGAGAATCTTATAAAGCTGAACGTAAGAACTTGATGAGGAATAACCAAAAACATAAGTGCAGATGCACGCTGTATCATCAGTTTATCTCCCCTGCTTACTGTTGCATTGCACTTCATTGAAACACACAACCTTTAGATTTTGCTAGACTCTCTGTGAGACATAAATCCAGGGCGAAGGTCTGATTTGATCTCCGTGTAATTGAGATTCAGTTTTGGGTTACACAGATAAGATTCACTCCACCTTTCCCAAGTCTCAGTCCCAATGTTTCACTTCTTTCACTTCCTCAGTTGTTCCATTTGTCTAGAGGCTGACTGATACGAGTATAGATGACTTTACTGACTGCTGGTCCTGGCTTTATAAGAGACTGATTTGGCATTAAAATACATTTATATTATTTTCAGACTACTTCTGCTGGATTGTTATTCACCTTTCTTCACCAGCCTCTGAATCGAGCTATAAAACGTGTTGCTCGTGCACTTTTATGTGCGTCTGTTGTTCTGGTGCCACAACTGGAGCAGTGGCAGGAAGTGGGAGCAGCATAAATCCTGGACTTCAGATGGTTGAGGAACAGGAAAGGAACGGAGGATTGAATCTGGAGTGTTTCATCTCCGGCCGTACAGCAGCAGAATAAATCCTCGGACATGACTTTGGATTGTAGGAATGCACAGACCAACATTTGTCTAAAACCACAAGCAGTCTCTTCTCTCTGCACAGCAGAATCTCTAGTTTTGTTTTCGTTTACCTGTGCTGCAATAACTCAGAAGGATTGGCCGGCGTTGATGGCTTCATGGTCAATTAGGGGATGATAAATCTGAAGAAGTTGCAGAGCAGCAGAGAGAGAGAGAGAGAGAGAGAGAGAGAGAG
>JAVQJD010102686.1:0-12361 GCA_036023655.1 Nannoperca australis | reverse complement strand
CCCCCCCCCCCCCCCCCCCCCCCCCCCCCCCCCCCCCCCCCCCCCCCCCCCCCCCCCCCCCCCCCCCCCCCCCCCCCCCAAGCTGCTGCTGAAGCAGAACGAGCTCCTGGGTCTTTAAGTCCACATCAAAGGGTCAGTCGGGCATCAGGGGCCTTTCCCACACTGTGATCAGGGGCTCCAAGGTCCCTCCTTAGCACCCAGGGGCCGGGAAGAAAAGAGGGCAGGGCTCGGTGGGAGATGGATGTGTGTGTGTGTGTGTGTGTAAGGGGGGGGTGTCCTCTGTACCCTTTAATCTCTGTCCTGTATCCCAAATCTAAAAGAAAAAGGACTCAACATTGATTTTACAAAATGAAGCATTGGTGTGTAAAAAGTGAAGACCGTTAGCAGAAGATGTCCCCGTCTGAAACAAAGAATAGTGAAACTGCCAAATGTATGATGTCTAGTTATATTTGGACTTTGTTGCCACAAAGACGTGTTTTTGTAATCCCTTCAGCTCTCAGGTGTCATTGAGGTGACTGGCTGCTGTTTTGATTCATTTCTTCACTCTGTGGGAGGAGAACAAACAATCTTTGGCTTCACATTCATTATGGATGAGATTATCTTAATGTTTGGTAGCTGAACTTAGTGAATAAAGCGGATAAATAAAAAGAAAGTGCGAGAACTAAATATACAGAATATTTGATTAACGGCCTCTTTGTCAATGAGAAATGTGGTTCTTTGTGTGATTGGGTGATGGGATCAGTGAGATCAGGGTGTCGAGGTGTTACAGAGCGCTGATGTTAACAGAAGCTTTGTCTTGAGTTTTGACAGCCTGATGTTAGCGTGATGTATGTTGCTTTATCTCATGCCCCCCCCCCACAGGAACATGTAATCCCTCAAGTTAAAACATGAAAGGTGGAGTTGTGAGAATCTCAGCTTTCTGTTTGCCTTGTTACTTTCAGTTTGCATTATGTGTTGGTTTCCTCTCTCAGTCCTTTGGTATCTGCTCAGTAACGTGATGATGATGATGATGATGATGATGATCATTCTGCTGCACTTTGTACATATTTGAGGTTTGAATACTTTATAATATTTCTCCTCTACAGGGAAACATTGCACTCTTTACTTCACTTTTCATCTTTGTCACAAACAACCCAATAACAAAGTAGTAAAAATGAACTGATACAACATTAAAATGCTGCTTGTCAGTAATAATAATCCACTGAACTTGCTATTACAAGTCTTGCTATTACATGGTTTGTATTTTCCAACTGTTAATGACCCGCTCATGTCTTGCATGTCTACTTTGAAAGGATCTTTGCTCATGTTTTGGTTTTATGTGACAAAAATGTGGTTTTAAAAACACCTCCAAACCCCAGTTGTTTCTAATATAAAACTCTGACACTCTACTTGGGTACATCATGCTGATAATATTTCTCTACTTTTACTAAAATGGGGACTCAGTTGGAACAAAGAAACCTTTAATATAATGGTCAGAATCCCTGAACGTCCAAAACTATTTGTCTCCGTGTCTCCGAGCCCCAACCCAAGTGGTCATCTCCGTTTACTCAGACCCAGTAGTCTCAACATGACTTTTACTTACTAACAGACTTCTTGTGCTGATTAATGTTAAAATGCAGGCTGGCTAACATCTGGCCGTGGTCGTCTGCATGTCCAGACATGTTTGGAGTTGATATCAGGTAGAATGTTTCCTCTGTGAGAAACTGAAGTTCATAAAATGTCTTCCTCAGAAAAACCGGCTGGTGTTCCCTCCTCTACACCACTGCTCTCAACCCCCCCACCCCTCTTACTCTGGAGCTTTTTGTCTGTCCTGAGAAGCTAGAGGCCCCCAGGTTTGCAAGCTTCCCCCATCCTGATCAAAGACACCCCCCCGCCCCACTCTTTTTCTGAACTGGTGTATTATGGCGGTGTTGCAGGGTTGAGGAGGTATTTCTCTGGTTCTCACGTTTTGTTTTCCCATCTTCTTTTCCAAAAGGCTCCCTCATTTCCCTCCTCTCTCTAATGTCACCCCCCCTCACACCACCACCTCCTCCACAGGCCACCCTTCTCTTCATCTTAAGAATCCAATGAAACCCATCGAGTGCCGGAGAGCTTTTCAGCACCACTCCGTTTCTTTTCGCTTTTCTTTCTTTTCCCAGGTCCAGCTGGTGAGCCGGCCCTCGGCTCGGTCTTTTGCGGCCTCCTCAAGGGCCCTGTCTTTCTTGTTTTCTCCTCCTTATCCTCTTCTATACCCTCCCTCCCTCCTCCTCAATGCCACTCCACGACCTCCACCCCGAAGTAAGGATCTCGCAGAGGAGGGAAGTTCAAAATGAGGCCAGGTTTTTTTTTTCTACCTCCATTTTTCAAGAGACAGTTTTGCAAAGCGAGAAAGCACCAATAAGGCGATTTCTTTCTTTTTTTGAGGTTTATCAGAACCTGCACAATAGCGCTCTGCTTGTTAAGTCCTTCCACTAAAAAAAAGAAAAACTAAAGCAGTGAGTAGTGTGTTGCAGCTTTCCTGGCTGAAAGGAGCTCTATTGTGTTGTAAAAAGAAAAAAAAGCTCACAAAACCTGTGAAACAGAATAAGAAAATGGTGTGAATGAGCAGTTCTCCCACCATTCATTTTCCTCTGCATGCAGGCAAGAAAAAGAAGTGTTATTATGTGTCACGACAAGAAAAAAGTAAAGAGAATTCTTGCGCTTTTTTGTTTCCTCAGCTTTGGGACGGAGGAGGAGGAGGACGAGAGAAACGGGTGGACACTAAACAAATTAAATATTTTTTTTTCTTTCAGTTGTTCTTTGTGGATTTAATTGTAGGTCCCACCTCTCTCACTTGTCTCTTTTCTCTCTTAGTCTTCAGCTGTTTCCCTCTTTCTTTGAGATGTCTTCCTTCCCCCCTTTAACATCTCTGTCTTTTCAACTCGCCTCTCTTTCAGCTGGTGGTGGGGCACCTGTACAGCAGCTTTTAGTTGTGCTCCTTCCACTCATAAGGTGACATAATAATAATTATAAGCTCAATGTGAGTTGTAAAAGCAGGAGATATAAATGATGTTATGTTAACATAAATATCCCTGTAAAACACAGATGTGTTTTCATCCAAGCACGTTAAGAGCTTCAGAATACTTTACATTAGTGTTTCAGGCTCCTGGAGGTACTTTTCACAGTCTGCACTCCTTTCACTCCTTTAAGACTCTGACTGTGTTCAATGGTGATGTTTGAGGACTCTTTCATGTTTGGAAGTAAAACTAATCCAATGACATGTTATCAGCAAATGTTCCTTTTCTGCACAAAAAAAGCATTAACTGAATACTTACTGTTACTATACGAGATGAAACCTAATGACATTAAACGTTTAACAATACATTTCGCTGATATTTCTGTGTTTAGAAATAGTAAGTATAAATTAGATAAGTAAGTAATACATAAACTATTTTCTAATTAAAAGTTGAGACCTGACTTGGACAGATCTTCACTAAGCTCATAAACTGATACCACACTTCAGATGCAGATCTCTTTCTCTGAGTTTGTCTGTAAAGGGATTATAATCTGTAAGATCTCACCATGTCTGTTCATCTGATCAGTGTTTGGCCGGAGGTCATTCAGCCGGCTGCCGGCAGCCACACCGGCGTCAGCTGTGGGGCGTCTTGCCAGTCTGGCACGCAGACAGGCCGACTGGGGCTGTACACTGGGACCCCAGCACGCACACACACACACACACACACACACACACACGGGCATGTCCGTTTTGGCAGGGGCTGACAGAGCTCCGGTGGGAAAGCTTCATGAGCTCAAAGGCTACAGGACGACTATCAAAGAGCGACAAGGAGCTCCGTTTCTTTTAGAAAAGGCAACAAACATGTGGGCCTGTGATTTCCTTCACAAAGTCCTCTTCAACTAGTTTCCTTTCCCTCTTCACACACCACCACCAGCTGTTTGTAGAGTGTGTGTGTGTGTGTGTGTTTGTTTGTTTGTGCAAAGAGGATGAATGTAATCTCCTTTTGCTGGTCTAAATGGAGTCGACTGACAGATGTTAGCTGGATTATCTCGCTGGCGCTTTGAACACAAACACCTTTTTATATGTGTGTGTTTTTGTGTGTGTGTGTGTGTGTGTGTGTGTATAACAGGTGCCAAGGAGATTGATATTGCAGCGACTCTGGAGCACCTGCGGGACCAGAGGCCGGGAATGGTTCAGACCAAGGTAACACACACCCGAGTCTGATTGTTCATGTGGACAATTTCTCATTCGTGGCAAGAAAACCTGCAAAAACAAAACCTGTTTCAACAATCTGACACTGACCTTTGAAAGATGCTGCTGAGTGTCCTCAAACCTCAATGATAGCATGGGTCAGTGAAAGGAGCTTTTCACGCCTCACTTACCTCAGAAGGAGAGGTGCAACTGCAAGACACTTAGCCCATAAAGTGTATAATCAAGTATCTCTGGATGAACAGCATGTTTCACTCAGTGCTTTGTTATGTGGCTCATGAAAAGATACATCCAGCCAAACAGATGCAACATGTTAAAGATCCCCTCCAGACATGTTTAACATGTATAGAAACTGCTCTGATATGTGATCACAGTGTATCTACTCGAATCTGTGGGACAACAGGCTTCAGGTTTCCTTCCACAGTGTTGCGAGTTGAATACTGGACCATGATTGGCTGCTTCCAAGCTATTTGTGATGTCACAAATCTTGCTTGTAGGCCAGATAGAAACTTTCCACTTTCAGCAGATGAGTGTGAAAACATCCTTCTGGTGTGAAACTGTGCACAAACATCCTTCTGCACAGTGAAGCTCAGAGATCCAAGTGTAGGAACAAGAAGACCAACATGTTTGAGTGGACAGCTAGCTGTCTGCCATTGCTTCCAGTGTTTATGCTAAAGCTAACCTAATCCACTCCCACCTCTAGCTCCATGAAAGTTGTATCGATCATACACCGTTTACAGTTAATGATCTGCTTGATATTTATTTATTACCCCCGTTGACCTGTGACATTATATCTTTTATTCTTTTATTGGCCAGATCCATTTTATTAAAGTGAAATTACTTACCTACTGAAAGTGACATTGCTGCATCATGTAAAATTTAAACTGCTCCAACAAACAACCAAACGTAAGGAGACGAGTGGAAAACCAACAGTTAATGAAACATGACATGAGAGGAACAAGCTGAGAGCTGATGCTACACGTCGTGTGACAGCCATCCCTGTCAGGAGAGTTTAAGGGAGCGTCTCCACAAAGTCACAAATGTCATCTTGTCATTCTTGAATCTGATGTTTCCTCTGTGACAGATGCTGGAATCAAACCTGTGACCTTCACGTCACAGTACGGCCTCTCTAACAATCAGTCATACCTCCATTAAAACTTCATTTTGTGTGAAAGTCTGACGCGGGATGGTAGTCTTTGTGCCCCGTTGTGAGATGAGGCTGGCTCATTCCTCCGCATCACGCTAGATCAATCGATTTCTCAAATGTAATTGAACAGGGATTAGAGTCAGGTCTGCCCAGATCACACAGGAATATGTTAAGAATTCAAATGGGTGGTTCTAATCTTTGCTAAAACCTGCTCCCAGGGTAGCAGTATCAGAAGTTCTGGGGCCGCCTGAATGAAAACCCAAGAAAAAGTGTTTGAAATGGAAATAGAGTTTCATGGAGTGAATGATTAAGGTCATAAAAGTTTTTAAAAAGTCCCTTGTTGGTATAGTCTTCCATTGTACGAAACCTTTTAATCAAAGTGACCATTAATGTATGATACAGTCTGTAAACCACACTTCTGCACAGCCTCGGAGGCCTCAGCACTGTACCTGAAACAACCCGTCATTCCTCGTCACGCTGAGCGCAGGACGATGCCATGCTGGTCTGGAAACTTCAATTACCGGCTGATCTGTGAACATAATTAGAAAGAAAAGCCAGGATGTGTGTAAAACACTGGTGGTATCGATCCGCGCTTTATTAAACCATGTATCCAGTGCAAGCGGCTGTCGTGGCGCGCTCACACACTGATTCCCCTCGTGGTCAGGAGTCCCAGCCTCAGCACTCGGATTTCATTTCTGATTTTGATGAGGGAAGATGCTGTTTGGGCCATTAATCATCCGCTTCCTGTATGTAAGGATGTAGAAAACTAAACTGTAAGCGTGTGTGGGTCTTCTAAACATGACAAAATATGACTTCTGTCTATAAAATATAAGTGCGAAGTTGTTAAGTTTATTTTAATGTAGTAATCCTGCTAAACAGTTCATTAATAATAGATAATGTATTTGCATCTTTACTAAAAAGAACACTCCTTTATTGCCTAAACGTTGATTGGTGTGCAATTCTAGCAATTATTTAGGAGAAAATTATCATTACACATTCTCAACTGCAAATCTGAATAAAAATTTAATTATTTTTTCTCATACAAACATGCAGAGGAGGTCATGGTACTTTTTTCTGCCCTGAGTAGTGCAGGAATAGGGAAGCCTGTGAGGCAAAACCCAGGGTATAAAGCAAATAAGAACGTCCCTGCTGCTATTTGACACCCCTGCATATATATATATATATATATATACACCTTTGCATACTTTCAATCTGAGACTGTTTGTCAGCTTCAAGTTCCAATGAATGGAAATCTTAATGCTAAAGCATACAATTATATTTTTTAACAATAATGCGTTTCCAAATGTGTGGCAACAGGCTGTGTTTGTCCCTTTCCTGTGCCAGTATGACAATGATCCAGTGCAGGAAGCCAGCTCCGTAAAGACACGGTTTTCCCAGTTTGGTGTGGGAGACTGGCCTGCACAGAGCCCCAAACTCAGCACCATCCAACACCTTTGGGATGAACTGGAACGCCGACAGCTAGCCAGGTCTTACAGCCCAACATCAGTGATGTTCTGTTGGCTGAATGGGAGCAAATCCCTGCAGCCAGGCTCCAAGACCCTGTGGACAGCCTGGAACCAGGAGAGTGGAGGCTGTTATAGCAGCAGATTAATGCCCATGGTTTCTGCCTGAGATGTTACTGTATCAAGATGTTTTAGCATCTCTCGCCTGGACTGTGGTGACCTGACACTATTCAGAGATTTCAGTGGGTAAATCGAACAGAAAGTGTAGACGTGAGGGGAACAAACGTAGGCCTTTGTAGGCCTTTGTTAACCAGCCAACACTGATCTTGGCATCATCTTGCCAAAGGGCTCTTGGGCATCACTGAAATCAAACTGGTGACTAATCCGCTCTGCTATCCAGAGTTTTGCTCCTACGTGTGTTTCTGTACTTTAAACTTTCCTCCTCTCTTCTCTTCCATTCTTTTTCTCCCTGCAGGATCAGTTTGAGTTTGCGCTGACGACCGTTGCAGAGGAGGTGAACGCCATTCTGAAAGCTCTTCCACAGTAGGAAGGAGCACCTCCTTCTGACGATGGCCCTCCTCCTCCTCTTCTTCTCTGCTCTCTCACTAGAGGATGGTCCAGATTATAACTTTCTTATGTTTCCTCTTTTCTTGTCATCAACCATTTTTGTCCAATTATTATTCATTTTGTCTTGTTTTTCCTGTCCTCTCCTCTTCTTCCCTCTTTTCACATTGTCTTGTTGATTCCTTGTCTCCTATCCTGTCCTATTTCTACATACTTTATTATTTTCACCGCTGTGTTTCCTTCCAGCATCTCTTCCCAGCCGTTCTCACAATCCTTCTCCATTCTGTCTTTGTGTCCAAATGTCTTCTCCATCCCTTCTTTCCTCTCCGTGTCCTTTCACTTCTCCTCATCTCCTTCCATCTTAGTAAACATTGTGCCAGGAAACCAGTGAACCAATCCTGTACATAGATAGACCTTCCTTCTAGTGTAATGATCCATGCACCCTGTTTTCCAAAGTGACGTTGAAACACATTTTGATAGATTGACAAAAATGTTTCTCCATGTTCTGTTAAGAGTATCTTTATCAGAGTTTCTGGTTCTAGATGAGTTGGGTATTGCAGGATTTGGCACTTCAGTGTCACAAAGTAGTTCTTGAAGTTCTGGCAGTTCAGCATCTGATCTCCAGGAAGGATTTACGACTTTAATCAAAATGAAATTAAAGTTTTATACAGTTGTTAATTGGATATATTTGGGTTTTAAACTGTTGGTTGGGCAGCACTAGATATTAGACAACATAATCCTGGGCATTATCCACAATAATCTGAAACTTTATTGACTAAACAATGAATGAATAATAGAAAAAGTGACCTGAGATCTTATTTCCCAAACCATGTTCAATGTGAGTATTTGCCACTTTGCCATTTTACTGAATTGAATATTGAAGTGTCAGATTTTTAGTACCATGCTTTCTGATATGTTTTCATGCAGTACGCTAGAGTGTCACAGTGTAACTCATCAGCGGCCTGTGTCGGCCAGTAAGGTTATCTATTTCATCTCCCGCGGAGGATTATTTCTCTTAGCAGTAAGAAAAAGACGCTGGTACTGAATGTGAGGTTAAATATCATATATATATCATTTTTTTCAATGTGTAATTTTCATTTTCCTTGTAGAAGCAATATTGTGTTTCTTCAACCTGAATCTTTATCTTTCGTGGACAACCAACATCGTGGCTTGTCAGTGAAGTTACACTCATGTCTGCCTTAATAAAAACACAGTAGATGGACTGGTAAATGTGTCCAGCCACCTGGAAACGATGCTAGTGTGCAACGCTTCATTTTAAAATGGCCTTATTCCAGCGGATTAACCTGTGGATTAAAGGTTTGCTGTGCCTCTACTTAATGAAAGATAAACACAGAAGAACACACAGTCTTTAATGATCTGGATGCAGGAAGTAACCTTCTGTCCAAACTTTGTGAGTCTTTGAATGAGTTTGACAGCAGTAATCGTGTACTTTAAACCCTTCATTATGCACAGAATACTGGAATAAATCCATTATAAAATCAGGAGTTTCTGACTAGTACTTTTGTGTTCAGAGAGGATAGTCTTGCTTCTGAATAGCAGTTATTCGATGTAGCATTCATGGATGATTTGTACATGTACAGTAGCTCAACCTGTATTGCATTAAAAACTAGTTTGCAGTGACACTCGTCAGCTGGTTTTCCCAAAAGCATTTTGAGACTAACTGAGTTTCTGTTCATTTGTAGCAGCACAAAAGAATTTAGTTTTGAATGTTGCTTTTCTTGGTTTTCCAAACAGGAGGAACTCCCTTTTTGGTTTTTGGCCAAAGATTTACATTTGTGGGCTAAGAGAAATAATACCGCTCATTAACTTGGCTTTCTTGGTTCGTTCTTGTTGAGAGAAACGAGCTCGAATTCAGGTTCAACTGAGCAAAACACTACTAACATGCATTATCTAAAGATGAATTTGGGAAACCAGCTCATAGTTTGTGTTAATTTCACTACTTTCAATTGACTGACAGTAAATGAGTAAAAGTTTTAAAATATTCTATCCAGAAAATTGTAGTTTTGTTTGTCCAGTCTTATTTTAATTACCCATTTTATGACTTGCATACACTGTGCTACTAGTGCATGGCTATTTATTCAGCAAAATGAGTGTGCTGTACTTTCCTGTGGCCTCAAGTTAAACTCTTTAGGCAAAAATACAAATGTACTTTCTCTCAGACTATTTATTGCACATGCAGCTCCAAGGATCTGAAAAAAGTGAAAAAGCCAAGGATTATCATCTCTAAACTGTGCAGATCGTGGTTAAAGCGAGTTGAAAGGTGGCGCAGTATCAGTATGATGTAATACTGCAGCAAGCCGGTGTCATGTTGTTGGAATCAACTGGATTTCTTTCATCAGAAAATTGAAACATGCTGCAAGAAATGCTCCTTATAACAGCTTGTTCAATGTCGAGTGACCAGTCAGAGCCAAACCTGAAATAATGGGCGTTTTTTGGAGCATGCTCAGTAGGTCCTATTCCCCAATGCTGTTCTTGTACTCTTCAAGATGGCTGGTCTGTTGCATTAACACTGTACATAAACCAAAAAAAAAAAGCTTAACCACAGAAGATATTTTGTTCTATCGGCGTAAACAACTTGTGAATAAAGTCTCATTGTTGATGCAGTATTGTAATGCAATCCTCACTTGTGAGTTTTGTCTTTTATATTTCTTTCTTTCATTGTACAAATGCTTGGAACGTAATTGGACACGACCACTGTCACCATGCGGGTGGGCGGTGAAACATCTGTTTTTCTACTCTCCCAACGTTTTATTTAACATTCATCCTGTGAAAGTTTTCTCACAAAACCTACTCTTCTCCTTCAGCGTCCCTCTGCTTCTTTTCTTTTCCTCCATTAAAGTTGTTTGTGGGGAAGTGCCACTGAATACATCAATGGGTGCAACTACAACCATTTGTACTGAGGCTGTAATGGTAGACTAGACCAGACAAACCAGAGTGAGCTAAAAAACTAAAGGCAAAGGGTCTTTAATGCTTACACAACAATACACTGTAAGACTCTTTATTCCAAATTCAAACTATTGGGGAAAGAATTAAATATTCAATCTCTAATGATTTGCTCGAATTCATAATTCTCTGTGTCTGGCCACTACAAAATGGAAACACATCATGCTAAACGCAGCGTGGGAAATGTGACAATAAAGGTGGAGCTTCTTCTGCCTTTGTAGCATGCAGCTGCCTTTCAGAGAAACACATCTGGCTCTTTAGTTGCTAGTTGTTTCACTTTCTTCACCATTAGGGTGGCCGACTTTGTCTTTGTACAAGGTTGACGAGACTGAGGCTGAACCATACAGTCAACATGCTGTAAAACCATAATCATGAGCCGAACTAGAGCTGTCATGTTGTCATCATCAGACATTTTGACATTGATCTTAAACTAAAAGGTTGATCATCAGTGCTCCCAATCACTGCTCTAAACCCACTGATCACAATCAGCTCCTCGGATTTAAAGCTTTTCTGTGGCCAGAGTGAGCGTCACACTTTTTTTTACACATAGGCATGACAGCAGCTTAGCATTATTATTCATCCGGCGTCCCTTGAGATGAAGCTGAGTGGATGAATAGCTTTTTTAGAGTGCTTATTCAGGTGAAACAGCAGCTCGGTATTGATTGTGGAGAAAACACTCTCGGTACATAAGCTAGTGTTGCTGGCCAGCAGTGTTGACTTAAGAGAGTAGGAAGTAGGGAAATCGATTTAGCAAGATGCTGCTTTCTTCAGTGATGAGTCATATGAGTAGATTTGGAGGGTCTAAGTGTTGTATTTTCACACCGAGCTGCACACACACAGCAGCTCCCACCGTTCTATATGCAAACCCAGAGCAGCTGGGATAAGGAGAGGTTTGAGAAAGACGCCTTGAAGTCTAAACCTGCAAACGTGCACGTTTTGGGCTCCTAGATCTGGTCCACATAATAGCAGCTACAAACACTATCAAGCTTTATTCAGTTCGATGTTGTGTTTTCCTGTGCCTTTTAATTAACTGTGACGAGGTGCTATACACATACACTTTACTTGCCTTACCTAGTGGTCAGCCCTTTGCACTGTGGCTCAACACTGTCCAGTGGGAACTTGTAATGAGAGTTAAAGACTTTACCCTACAGTGTAGCCACGCAGATGTGTTTGGTTTGCTTGTTGGAGGTTTTGAGATCTTCAGCCGCTGCCACAGTTCAGGAGTGGTTACTGGGCATTTGTGTGCACACTCAATTTATAAATAACATTTGAGCAGCAGTTATAAATGTCCAAGCAGCTCTGAAGATAAAGCAAACGTCAAAGGTTACTGAGATCAGTAAGGTTCTTCCCTTGGGGACCGTGAATAGTACATCCTCAGTACATTTCTTGGAGATTGTCAAGGATAAATGACACTAATTATAAGTCACTAATCTCGTCTGTCATCGCCTGACCTCCACATCCATCTGCACCTGCTACCAAATCCCTAATCAACTCCCCAGAATATATATCTTCCCTTTAGCCTTTGTTCCATCCCATTTGTAGCCTTTTGTCCTCTTGTCCCATTATGAATCAACCCCTGCGTTACCCTTTTGCTTTAACCTAAGCCTGCCTTGAGCAACGAGTACATTTTTCTTTTACCTTAATTGTTTTATCTACAAGTTGTGCATTTGACTGCACAACCTGTTTTCCTGAGCAGTTACAAATAAGTGATTACTTTTTCATTTGCAGTGGATACAGAAGCTCAGAGAAGCCTTAATTTAAAGAAAAGAAACATTTACAATAGAGCTGTAGTTGATACATTGCTACTGAAATAAGAAAACAAAATCACTCACACACACACACAAACACAAGGAGACACGTATTTGCAAAACTTCTGCCTTCAGGAATGAGAAAATGTACGTTTATATTCCCTTTAACAGCGTATTTGAAAAGGTACAATGGGGATCTGAAGAGGTTTTTAAGAGCCCGCAAGGTCATGAAACTCATTCAGCAAATAAATGACTGAGAGCTTGTGATACTTGTGAAAAAGGAGAAAAACAT
>JAVQJD010102685.1:0-14834 GCA_036023655.1 Nannoperca australis | reverse complement strand
CTCTCTCTCTCTCTCTCTCTCTCTCTCTCTCTCTCTCTCTCTCTCTCTCTCTCTCTCTCTCTCTCTCTCTCTCTCTCTCTCTCTCTCCCGCTATCTCTCTCATGCACAAATGTGAGGTTGAGCAGAGAAGGTCTCACAGGAGGATTCCTATAAATACATCTCTCTCACATTCACATGCAACCTCTCCAAGAGGGCGTCTTTATTAAAACCATTTTGTCTTCTCTTTGTGCCCTTTGTGTGCTTGTGTGTGTATGTGTGTGTGTGTGTGTGTGTGTGTGTGTGTACACAAATGTGTGCGCCCATGTGCTTTTGCATTTGTGTGTGCACACATGTATCTGTACGTGCATATCAGCATAAGAATATGAGTGTTAATACATGTGCGCATTGTGTTTGTGTGTGTTTATTTGTGAGATTTTGGAGACATTTAATTGTATTTTCCTATTTCAGTATGTGTTTGCACCAGCACCATTATGTGACAACCCCTATCTGTTTTCCCATCGTTGTGTGTGTGTGTGCGTGTGTGTGTGTGTGTATGTATCTGTGTGTCTGTAGTCTATATGTTGGCCATCTTATCTCCCCATTAGCCTCTTGTGCCCTGACCAGTATTCCCTCTCTCCTCTTCCTGCTTTCTCTAATGGGTAATTTAGCCATGCTCGCCTGACATCTAGCCTATTCCTTGTTTAGTTGCCATGGCTACGCAGTCCTATGGATTGCTCCCTTGCTCCCCTGGCCTTGCTGTGGATGCTATAGATGTCTCAACTATTATAGGGCAGAACTGCTAAACACAGAGCACACACACACACACACACACACAGTGTTGTTGACTACACAGATAAACAGTTAAGCACTCTGACATGAATATAGATTAATCTGTTTGCAGAATAGCATCGCCAACTTGGATAAGCACTGAAATTGACAGTAATCACGAGGGTGAAAGTGATGGTGTTTTGATGACAGGTTAACAACACAACAAATGCAAGACCTGTTTTATCTTTTTAGGTTGTTTTTTTAACACCATCACTGCATTGGACCAAAATAATTATTTCAGAAGTTCAAAGTATAATAAGTGATTTCATTCTTTATGTAATAATCAGACATAGTGGAAGAAATTGTGTCTGCAAACATAACTGTCCTGCAAGATAACAGTAGAATACTATAAACTTGAGTGGCCCCTTTATTATCATTTTAGGTAACTGTTTAGCATCATAGTTTTTTACTGTATGGAATTTTTTGTAAGGTGTTGTTGTCTTTATTACCTTGTTCTGAGCCTGGAATCCTGCTGATAGATGAAGCCCTTTTGTACTTTACAAAAATAAATCAGAAGTCCAATCCTCAACCCAGACACCTACGGAGGCAAAGCTAGATGACTCAGTGTGGAAGCATAAATGTGTACGTGTGATCACTGTGTGTGTGTGTGTGTGTGTGTGTGCGTGTGCGCACGCACGTTTGTGAAGTATTGATTTCCATTTTCATTTTCTTAGTGGAATATATAAAACGTATTTGAAAAGTTTATACTCCTCTGCCTTACAAGAAACGTATTGTACTTTGTCATCAGTTTTGTGAGGTCATTGTGGTAGATGCAGTGCCATATGCCAGAGCTGCTTTCTACAAAAGTTACACAGCAGTGGGTTAGGAAGGATGGTTGCAGGCAGGCAGGGGGAATAAAAGCAGTTCTGGATTTGGTCTCTCTTCCTCATGTATTTTGCAGGACTTGCAAGTTGGAGGTGGAGGGTTGTAGCAAGGGGCTTCGGGGTCAAAACAAACAACAATTTTGAGGTTTCATGCTTTTGCAGAAGATTGTTGTCTTTGAAGTTTTTACTATCGAGAGCAAAGGAGAGAGAGAGAGGGAGAGAGGCAAACGGGTATAGAGAGAGTTAGGATAGGGAGAGCAGCGAGGGAAGAACAAGTTATAGAAGTGTGAAGCCCTTGAGTTGAAACTGTGCCTGCCTCGGCCTACAGAGAGCAGATGACAGTAGCTTTGGTTTCTTTTGCAGAGCTCACAGTACTTTTGCCTTACATAACCCCTCCCATTGTGCTTTTTCAATTATTTGGGGAGAAATCTTAAGTATGCACTTTAAAAGTTAATGCTTTCATGTGTTCCGAAGTAGGGGGAAGAGAGGGGGCGCATCACAGATCACACATAAAGGAGACTGCTCAGACAAGTTTTCAGAATATCGACAATTATAATATTCTATAAGGTATATCAGCGGAGTTTAACAGCGTGCTGCAGTGTTTTGAGGAAAAGAGAAAAAAGATAGACACTGAGAGAGACATATAGCATTGCAAGAGCAGATGCAAGCAATGCAAACTTACTTATTTTTTACCCCTCCCCCATCACAGATTCCCCTTAAGGTGCCCCTTACCACCCCCACCCCCCACCCCCCCTTCTCCCCTCCTCCCCTCCTCCCCTCCTCTTGCTTCTCTCTGAGGTTAAAGCGCACCTTCCCACTAAAGGGCTCTGGGGTCACGCATCTGCATGTGAAATGTGAACCCGCTGACATTCCTGGGCAGCCCTAAGCCGTGCAGTCCTTTTGTTCACTAGGGTGCCAGTGTCAGGCCTAACAAGCCCAGCAAAGGTCTCTGAGAGAGGAGAGAGAAAGACGGGGAAAGAGGTGGGTGTGTTATTGATGCCCTCTGCAACCATCCGTTTTTGTCAAATGCCAAAGTAGGAGAAAAGAAAAGTAATGCTGCTCAAAACGTTCAAGTACTTTCTTACTGGACAACCGCCAAATTACATTGTTACCATGTGCTGGCTGCAAAAACAAATGACGTTGCTTTGGATATGTTAAAGTGGTAATGTATGGAGGGGTGAGGGGGTCTGTTATAGTGAATAAGGTCAAAGCAACCATGAAAAAACTGTCAGGTTTCCGTGACAACAGTGCAGACGTTAATGGCTGCGAGGCCACTGTTGGCACCAGAGTTGTTTATATTTACAATAAAAAAAGTTAACAAAATTTACAATCTGGATTGCTGATTTTTTTATTCTCAAAAGTGACAAAATCTGGTGTGTTTAATCAAACAGAAGGCTTTCAGGCTGACCTCAGTAGACATGCAAGCTCTTTTAAATCAGGCAGCGCACAGAGGTGCTATGGCAGGGCTGGGGTCCTTTCAGCCTATGAATTAAGTTCTGAGGCACAAAGGGCAGCTATTCACCAGGCAGTGATGGACTTCACACTAGCCTTTATGTCCTCACTGGCAGGCAGAGAGAGAGAGAGCGAAAGAGAGAGAAAGAAAAAAAGTTGTGAGAAATAAGTGAAACAGAAAACAGAGATTTCTCAGGGAGTAGTGGTATGGATTGACAAACACTTAGTAGAAACTATTAATTACGTTGATCAATGTGACCACAGGTATTCCCATATGTGTTTTCATTGTTTAGTGGATCATAGTGTTTTTAAACTCATCATAGTATTGCATGCAACAGCTGAAAAAAAACAATTACATTCAGGAGCAGAAAATGGCTTCTCATCAGATAATGTGATACACATCATTTAGAAAAAGCATTTCGTCAACAGGTGTGTCAGTCATGTAATATTCAGATCCTTTGTTATAATTAGATTCAGAAGAATCAGATTACGTCAATGTGTTCACCTTAAAAACTACATATCTAATAATCTACAAGCAACATATATAAGTATGACCAACATATATAAAGTGTCCAGTACAAAAATCATTCCTCTGCTGTGCGACTCCTGTAACGTTCATAAATCCATTCCCTCTTGTTTAAAAAAATGTTTGGAGCACAAACCTGTTGATACTGTGTGATACCATGTGTTAGATGCTGGTGTACCTGTTAGAGGTCAAAGAGTATCACAACTTAAAGAAAATGCCACTTGGCTCTTTGAATCTGCTATAGTATTTTTTATCTGACTTTAGGGTGTGATTTGTTTTTACCAACTGAACCTAGACTACATTAATATTTTAACAAACTGTCATTAGTCATCACTCAAGTTATTATTCTCTTCATTATAAATGAGTACTCATCAGGAGATTAATAAACAATGTCACATTTAAAAGTAAAACTTATCTCATTGGGTGCACCTGTTGTTACCATCTTGAATCAGATTTATTTGGACTGATTTATCTTCCAGGGGACAAATCACAATCTGATAGATTTGGAAAACCATGTGTTTGTGATCTCTGATCTCCTACTTGTCCAACTGGTTTCCCAAATGTGTGTGCACATACGTACAACCTAAATTCAGACACAAACAATGCCACTATTATTGTGATGTATTAATGAGTCCAAAGATCCATACATGCTATTGCCAAACGTCTAAGAGGTCATACACACACACTCTTACACACACATATGACACCATACAAACATGCACAGCCCTTTTCACTATATACTTTTACTTACTCTAACATATTGTAAGCGCGGCCATACATTCCCATTCCACATTACTTCCCCTGGGGAGCCCGGTGCAGTGTGAGTGATTCATTTAGCGCTACTACATTAGAGCTGTCCATCCATCCGGTCTGCTTTTCCAAACACATCCATCCCAGTCCTAGTTAAAACACTGGGGGATCTCCTCCACTCCACCTCCACCCCCCCAAAGTCTTTTATGATGTCCATAAAATGGAAGAGTGCAGCTTTACTTGAACTAATAATATCTGAGCTTACAGGGCCGTGATTGATGATCTTTAAAGCCAGGCCGATCGGTCTCATCTTTCTTCAGATTTTTATCACTGACTTGTTTGCAGTCATGTGCAATCACAAGCACCAGGAGAGGTAACAAGTGCTTGATGTATGATGCTTGAGCCACTTTTGTCAGCTGCGCATTTCCCTTCTCTCCCTCCACTTTTGTTTTTTTTCTCTTTTCTATTTTAACCCGGGGCTTCTATTTGTTGCCTCTCTTGAATTGTTTGCAGACTGTTGGTTTATTGTGTTCTCTCTCCCTCTCTTTCTCTATCTAACTATCGTCCTCTCTCTTTCTTTCTTTTTTTCAGATGGTGGGAATGTCTTCTCCTGGGGGATGGGGCAAGAGGTGAGCCAAACATTTTTCCACTTTTGGCCCTGCCAGGAGAGGCAGACTTAGAACAACACTGGACTCCAGGGTTTTTTGTGTTCTCTCTCTCTCTCTCTGTCTCTCTCTCTCTCTCTGTCTCTCTCTCTCTCTCTTTCACATACACAAATGTCTTCCATTTTTTAGACATTTTGAGACGATCTGTTTTTCTCCAGAGTGGAGATTAAAAGGTTTTGGGGGGATCTGTTTCCGAGCCCTCCCTATGAGCACTTAATACCCTTCATGGTTTGCCAAGAACGCACATCTTTTTAAATTCTATAAATCACCTTTATGGGATCTGCTGTTTGTCCATTTCAACTCCTCTGCTTCACATGGACACAGCAGGACATCCTCTTTGTGGAATCTACTGTAGTTTATGTATGTGCATGCCCCTTTAAATGTGCATAGCCAAAGGTATGTGCATGTGAGGCTGTGTGTGTGTGTGTGTGTGTGTGTGTGTGTGTGTGTGTGTGTGTGTGCGTGTGCTTGTTGGCCCTGTCCTGTCTCTCCTCTGTTAGATGAAGAATCCCACCTGTCACCGAGGATTGTTCTGGCCTTTCATTTAAGACGTTCTTTAAAGAGACGCATCATTACACAGCTCTCAGACAGAGACCAGAGGGTGTAAAACCTAGGCCCACCGCAATCCCTCTGTTCCCCGCTCTCTCTGATTCTTTTTCCTCCCGGCTTTGGTGTTTATCTGTGAGGTCGTTTGGAACCGCGGCCAAAATGTGATCGCTTTTACAACGTGACAGTGAGGATGACGCTTTGCCAGGGCAGGGAAACAAACATGTAGGTGAAGGTTAGAGAGACAGGGGTAGCAATGAAAATGTTAGACATCAGTTGTTATGAGCTTTGACGTGGCCTTGGCTTCCACACTGCGCTCTTACATTGCAGAGTGGCTTCTAGTCTAACTAGACTCATTGGATTTTCATAGGCGTTCTCGCAACTATATAACTCTTAGTTTCTGCAAGGGCACCGTCTCTTTTTCTTCCTCCCCTCATCATGTTCTTTCTTTCTCCTCTTCCTCCATCTCTCCTATCTTCTCGCCCTCTCTCTCTCCTCTGTCTTGGAGCCGTTCTGATGATTGATTGTTTCTCTGTGCAGTCTGACAGGATGTAGCACACTCTCGGCCCCAGGGGCCCCGAGCACACTGCACCACCTGATTAAGACTCCCCCTGTAATCAGCCGCACAGTGCCACACCAAAACTACTCCCGTCAACACGTAAAAAAATAAGAAAGGTTCCACCTCCCAAAAGATAACACTTTGTTTGTTGCTGGAGAAGAAGTGAGATGAGGGTCCATCTTGAACTTTTTTTTTCGCTACGCTGATACCTTCCTCTCTCTAGGGCTTAAAGACTCTTATGTATCAGTAGCCACAGAAATAGTAGACAAGCAAAAGGTCTTAAACCTAATAAAGTTTTCCGCTGTCTTACCAAGGTAAACCCAGGCAGCTCTAACCCTATTACGGCTGGTAATAGTATTATAGATAGAAATCTCATTGTTTTGCTCCTATTGAGACTAAAAGACGGACGGCCTGCGCTGTATCACATGATTGAGGTGAGAAGGAATTTGAATGATGTCAGAGTGCATGCCACAGCCAGAATCAATATGGTAACAACATAACGGGGGTAGCAAATAAGTGTCAAAGCGAGCAGGAGAACTAAAAGTTTTATATCAGATGTTTTGTGGAGTAAACAATTGTTTTTACGTTTACTCTTTTTAATGAATAACAGTAGAATGTAAAATATTCATATCTAAATAGTTATCACTGTTACTTCACATTATGGGTTATTGAATTAACCAGGAAGCCAGGACAAATAATTTTGCCGTCTGGAGTCATGTCTCGATTCCTAATGTCAGTTGTGTGATAACAGGGTCAACTGTCTGCTGAAGTTGTGTCAGGAGTTCAACTGGCCAGAGACCTGAATTGACATAACATCCAATAGACTTCTAATGCGAGCTCTAAGCAGCCTAAATAATGAAGTAGACAGCAAGAAAAGAAAACTACTCGGTCATACAAAGCAGATGATCATAGTACAGAGATGAGCTGCAGATTACAGTATATCTCCATTACCAGTGAACAGCAAAACTACAAAACAAAAAATCTTCTTGGAAAAATGTGATAGTCAGGGAAAAATTGAGGACTACAAGATGAAAGAGGAGTGTAGCGTCAATGAAACAAATCATGGAAAATTAAGATCTGCTGTTGTTTGTCTGATTTTAACAATGGCTGTCTGACCCAAACGCATGTGCCTGAAACCATGAATAATAGCAGTAAAAAAATAAAACCAATCATGCACGCCTGACATGTGACATTTTAACACCAACTCATAATATCAACAACAACAGATTACATGAAACCAAAACACACACACTAGGCAGCCACAGCGTATACCATGTGTATGGCTTCAGATCAGTGTGGCCGTTCGGTCTGTCGATTGCAATCCTGTCTATAACGTAATGATGAGGGTGACACATCAGGCATGGTAAATAATAAGTGAGCCAGCCTGATGGTGATGGTGGAAACCCTGGGCCTGGATCCAACACAGTTCAGGCCTCATCAAACCTTGGGCCTGTTCCAAATTGATGCTAATATGGTCTGGGCTGCTGCTGTAGAGTAAAATGAACGTTATTGATACCATTGATCTAGAGGTATTCCTCTGTGTGAAATACGTGAACATGAAAAATAGAGAACAAGGAAATAAAAAAACATTGTGTATGTGTGTAAGGGTACGTGTGAGTGCGTTTGTATATTAGATTGTGTCTATGCATGTGTACATAGTGTAAACATCTTTGCCTGTGGGTGTGTTCGCCATGCTCACATTTATATCTGTCGGTGTTTTCCCTTTCCCTTCCTGCTGATGCCATCAGTGCACGCGTTGTGACTGATGACAGTCGTTGCCACAGTCTGATGCTCTGCTGCTTAATGTCCTTTTATTTTTATTAATTAACTGCAGGACATATATGCTGAGAGACACCTATTGATTCTACTGCTGCATTAATTGATTTTGTGCTTCACTAATCATATTGTTGCTGAAAGATCATTACTAGGCCTCTGTGATCTCTTTGTGGTGGAGGATTGTGTGTTAATATACTGTGCTGTTCTTAGTTTTGTGGGTGAAGTGTTGAGCACAGTTGTCATTTTGAATGGATATTTTGATATTTTTAAAATGTGATAATGTATTGAGAATAAGAAGGTGACAGAGGGCCATGTCACACGTCTTGACAATGAAGACCCAAGTCAATAAAGGGAAAATCCATGTTTAAACGTCAGGTGTCAAGTCCTACGGTAGTCATAATGCATTATTTTATCAAAATGAATGTCATTTCTAAATGTCAACACCACAAGAATAGTATGTTGTATATGTTTTATACATTAAAAAGAATATATATAATATATATATATATTCAGTTCAAACTGTTAGCCTTCACCTCTCTCGTTTTCACTGCAGATATATGCTAGACACCTAAAACTATTTTTGACATCAGAAACTCATAAAAACAAGTCCTGCTGACCTTTAAAGAAGGCCTATTATTTGACAACTAGCCTAAAGGTTAGTTTCTAATACGCTGTCAGTTTTGATCAAATAAATTAAAAACCAGAGATCCAAACCAAATGCTGTGAGAAATGTCTAATAAACTGACATCTCCCCTACTTAGTCTTTTTAGTCAAAATGCTTGAGTTCAAGTGAAAAAACAAGTAAAGTCAAAAGTCATGTTGCCGGTCCACACGCACACATACAGTACGTGTTTGGACACACACAAACTTGGAGGCGCAAAGACACATCAAAGAAAGTAAACCTGGATTACATTGTAAAAAGTAGCAGCAGCAGAAACTTGACAGTTAAGAAAAGGTGAGAGTGTCCTCTGATATAAAACACTACTATTCTATCATTGAAACAAACAGATTCCAGTGTTTGTGTGTATCTGACTGCCAGAGGTTCCCCAGTGAGTCTGACCGGGGGTTACGGTGTAACCAAAGCGTCTGTCTCCTGCTCACCACCCAGATCAGCTGGTTCAGCTTGACTGGGCCCAGTTGTCTTGGTTTCATACTGACGACTGTCTGGGAAAGGTCTGTCTGGGGTTCAAGTACATTAAAGTCATCCGCTCCCCTCCCACTGAGCCCCAACACAGATGGCTCCAGATGCAGCTGGCACAGCATGGGGTAGCACCTGACAGTGCTCATTCACTCAGACACACACAAAAATACACATATACAAATATAAACACATGCAGACACACACACACACATGCACAAACTCAGGTATAGACACGTCTGTTCACTTATTGTACCTATGCAAGTAAACTTGCATTTAAAAACACACGCACACACACTGTGGTGGAAGCACACACGCACACCTATAAATACATAAGACACACACACTCCCAGCAGGAACATATGCTGCCACGCATCTACAAATCCTCACAGTAGCGCACATACGAATAAGCAATTAAAGACCCAGATTACTGCATGGCGCACACACACTGAAATGTAAACCCACACATATTGTGTTCACTTTCAAACATATGCCAGGGCAAGCCGATGTGCACACGAGCACAGTGCAGAAAGCCCTTTATCTCTGCAGGAGCAAGCAGGAAAGAGAGGAGTAGGACAGCTGAGAGAAGTCAAATTGAACATCCTCAGCATTTGTAACACGGAGAAAGAGATGTAAATTGAGGACAATGCATTCTATTACTGTGCGAGACACCATGGTTATTAAGCCTTTGTGTTTGAGTGGTGGTTTAACACAGACCCACTCATCGATGAGGGATTGCATTGCCAGGTAGTTGTACATGATGGTAAATGAAATGTGAAACACAGTAGACTTTTGGCTGGTGAAAGAAATATGCAGTGTGCCTTTTTTAACCGTATTTCCTCCACAGTGACAGCCATTTGAGCCAAGATGAATTGCCAGTTGCCGGTGTCATATATAACCTTACGCAGCAGATATAATAACACGGCTTTACAGAGATGCACTTAAATTATAATACTCCAGAGGTGATATACAAGTCCTATTTGACAAATCTAACAACCATGTTTACATTCAGGAATGGTAGGGCAGTATGAATTAGGATGAGATGAAAAATAGACTACATCTGAGTCACTTGCTGGTGCCACGCAAAACGGGAAAACTGTCCTTTCCCCAAAATTGAAATACCACTGAGGCACGTGTCTTTATTTAACTATTCTATCTATGAGCAACGAAATCGTTGGGATTAAACTTTTATTTAATCCTGTGACTGACACTGTATCATCATTTTGCTTCCAGGGACAGCTTGGACTTGGAGACGACAGCATTCATATCTCCACTCCTTGTCTCCTCAGCTGTGCTCAGCTAGCTGAGGTCACACAGATACAAGCAGGGGACAGCTACAGTGCAGCCATCACAGGTGAGCCAAGCATCCAAACAGAGGTATTGAGGTTTCATCTTTCCCTTAACTGTATTAAAAGTGTTAAATACAATTACATAATACACCTTAACTCAAACCTCTAAGTGGAAATTTGTCGCTGCAGATATCTTTCATTGTGATATTTTCTTTTAATCCTTAAGTTGTATTCACTCTACATAATATAATAACAATTTATTAACATGAAAACCTTATTTTCCCAGCAGTATCCCTCACTGTGGCTTTCAGCCATGCAAATTTTTCATCTACATCATTTCATTGAGTTTTAATTAACACTACAAGGATTCAGTGTCCTCAAATGACATCACTCGGAGCACAAATTCAACCTCATTAGCTCTCAATATCTCTTAAACCAAGCAAACTTGTGCAGTACAGCACCCAGTAGTGTTATGTGATAGATGATGTACATAATGAATTGATTTGTTGTTCAACCAGCTATCCCCTAAACTACCCTCCTAAGATCTCAGACTATCCCTGTGGCTACTTTGTTATTAATAAGACAGAGATAAGGAGCAACACCACACATCTGCTTTACCACTAGCCTTACTATATTTCCTGCTATTCCTAAAAAGCTAAACTCGGAGCCCTCTTTGCTGACTAAATTTAAAAACACGTAGTGTCAGGTAGTCCCTTTTTAACCTTTATCTCTTTTTATTCTCTAACTTGTATGATTTTCAGCAATCTGAATCATCTCCCCTCTGCTCCAGAGAGAGTCACTGAACTGCCACAAAACTAGTTCTAATACATTTACACCATTACAAAGTGTCAGGCAACTACTTCTCCTTCAATTGCTGCTTGCCTTCTGCCAGACAGCTGGAATTAAAGTGGTTACACTACAAATGTAACATCAGCCACTTAAAGAGAAAAGGCATTGTACTTGTTTCAAGACCAGGGCACATTCACAGCCTACTGCCGTATTGCAATATTCCCTTAAAGAATTGCCTATTGTTGAACAGAGACGTCTGCTGGCACTGTGTGTGTGGTTTCTCTTGAAATGCCACTGGTTCATTAAATGAACTGCAGTCAACATATTAAGTTTGGCCCCATTTGAATTCCTGGCGCATTGAAGACTATTTGTGGAGTGACGCCCTACCTACTATTACAGTTATGTCTTTAGGTGATCTATAAAATGTTATTATTTAAAACAAGCTCTTTATGGATTGCTTACGAGGCATGCTTAGCACATGATTGATCTGACCTTTCACAGACCGTCGTTCTTTGGGAAAACATCAGCCGTAACCTTTTTTACCTGGATTACCCTGCAAGCGTCTGTGTGTGTGTGTGTGTATGTACATGCATGTGTTAGTAGTGTAAGCGCTTGTGTTGGTGTGTGTGGTAAAACGCCATCTAGCAACGCCTGCCTCCCATGCTTTTATATGGTTTGTTTCACTGAGATGAAAATAATACATTACTGATTGATTGATCCATCATGTCTGAAAGGGTATTTGTGTCTGTGTGTGTGCGTGTGTGTGTCTGTGCGCAACGTAGAGCTTGATGCAGAATAGAGATTGATGGAGGCTTGCCGTGAGGAGGATACTCAGTTATCTCCTTGTAATTAAAATCCACCTCATAAAGATTATTGACTCCCCCACCACACAAACCAGCATGCTCCCTCACTTGGCAGGGTTTGCAAAGCGCTTCTTAAAAAATGAAAAATAGCATATTAAGCAGCACATATTTCCCATTTATGCGGAACATTTAGATGTGGTTAAGTTATCGTAATGTGCAATAAAACCTGGATGTGAAATTTGTAATCCACTTTGGAAAATTGCTTACTATATTGCTTTAACATCCCCTGAAAGAGCTTTTGAGATGTGTGTGCCAGGTTTATTGTACGCCATAATTTAAAAGTCCTCAATGCAGGCAGTAAATATAAATTTATTAGTGGCAGGTTTAAATAGGCAGACTGAGGTAGCATGTGTGAGTGGATGCTTGAGTGTATGTGAGTACATGCAGTGTGTGTTTATGTGTGTGTCTTTGATAAGTGCCAACTGAGAATGTGCTCCCTCTGCTTGGCATGCCACAAAGACAGGTGAGTGTGTTTGGGTTGTGTATGTGTGGTGTGGGTGGGGTTACCTTCTCAATACAGTGCTGTACATCAACTCCCTGTTATAAACTAAACCAAACGGACAGGATGTAATTCTCCCTTCCAATTAACTGTTTCTAATTGTGGGTCAGTAACAGTGTTACTTTTTGAATTTGGAGGAAATCAAAGTTGTAAGGTTCAGGAGCAAACTAATCTGTGGTAAACTGGGGTCTGGTTTCCTCCTGGCCACTGAGGCCACTAAATGGGGAGAAATCCCTTCTGGCACTTATCTGTGTCAGTCCAGCGTGACAAGAAAATGTGTATGTTGTTTCAACAGTCCCATCTAAATATGACAATCACAATCTGGCAATACATTAGAGAGGGTCAAAAACATGTGAAGAGAAAACCAACACATCCTCCTATGGCTCATTTTACATTCCATAGTTGAGATAAAAGTTTAGACATAACATATGTGGCACCGTATGTATTTTTGATGATTCATTCTAAACATTTCCCTTTTGTTCATATCTCCAGCAAGTGGAGAGCTGCTTCTCTGGGGTCAGATCCCCTGTGTGTCATGGGTCAATGATCATCCAGGCCTCAAAAGGCTCTGGACCCCCCAGTCTGTTCCACTGGCAGGCAAAAAGGTGTGTATGAGAAACACTGGACACATGATGTTTTCAGGCTCTTCAAGTTTCAAGTAGATAAAAGCCACAGGATTTTCTGAGTAAATGAGTTTTAGCTGGATATGCATAAATTCTTAAAGGCTCCACACTGAATCACATTTGCTGAAAGCTTGCACTTCTTTTTATGGGTTTAAAGTTTAAAGTATGTAACACTCTTGAAAACACACCTCTCAATGATGTCACAGTAGGTGCTTAGCTTTACACAGCTGATGAAAACGTCACAGATTGCCAGAAGTGCAATATGCCAGAAATAAAAGCAAATGATGAATGAAATTGAGACTTCTTGCATACTTGTCACTTTCTGGAAAACAGTGAATCTTTAAAGGTTAAGTAAGCGTAAGCAAAAATGTCCTCCCAGTACTATTTAGCATGCTAACATCACTGAATAGGAATTACATCATTCTTAAGAAAGAAAAATACCAAAGAGGTATTAGGCATCTTTGTGATTGGTTCACAACAGGGTTGATAGGTTTGCCACAGAAAAATAATTTTATTAACATTATATCTTGTTCATTCTCTTATTACAATTCCATTTGATTCAATATAATACAAAAATTCAGTTGGAGGGGAATCTTGGGAAAACTTCTAAGCTGATCCCTCCTATGTGCTATAAGGTATAAAAACAGTTTTCATTTTATGCAGGTGTGTGGTGTGGCATGTGGTACCTGGCATATGATGGCCCTCACAGCAAGTGAGTAATCTGTCGTCCATCCCTAAATGTTTGTATCTCTCTGCTTAATTGTTTTTGGGGCAATGACAGTGGGTCACCGCAAGTAAGCTAGTCAAACTCAGGCTTTGAATTTATATTTTATATTACTTGCCCCTTTCCCCTCCACACTGGCTTCTCTTCCCCTTCTCCAAATGATGTCTTGCTCCTCCTCAAAGCCCCTCCTCACTCACTTTCTCACTCATCAAACCATAATTCACTTCAGAGGGAAGCATCATTAATGCACAGTAGGACACACCAGCTTGATGTGTGCTAATTATATTGTGTGTTTTACACGCTGGATGACTTTTGCTTAGTCAGTGATGAGCTCAATCTCTGGTAATTGTTTTTTGGATGTGATGAGTTTATAAAAGCCTGCCTGTGTGTGTGTCTGGGCATGTTATATATGTTTGTGTGTGTGTGTGTGTGAGTAAATATGTGGATGGTAAGACTTTTAACTATGTGAGCATAGAGATCCTCACATTTATATGTGCCTGTGCTGGTGTAGTCTTGCATTGAGGCGGTGCGCATACATGTATACAACATGCACTGTTTTTATAAGTAGCCAGAAATACAAGATTATTCCACAGCTCCACATATCATACGCTTCTGTGAACTTTAGCATTAGCAAACAGTCAAAATCTCAAGATCATTCCGACACATTAAAACTGCATGCAACTTTAAACTCCATCAATCCCACTCAAAATGTTGACATGCAAACCAACCATGACACTACAGTCCATGACTTGCTTGCATTCTCCGCAACCCATGTGATCCTTTTAGTACTGTATATCACTCAGTGCTATAGCTAGAAATGCTGCTCAGCCTTTGGTTAATCATGCTGATTGGAGGTGTCCTTTGGCTCACCTGGGGGCTTCCAATCCTATTAGGCCAACCGTCCTGAGCCTAGCGAACCCAGCAGCTGCTCGTGTTTGATCACTGGTGCTTAGAGCCCACACTTGTCCTCTTATGTTGGTATTAAGGCATGGAGGAGAGGAGCA
>JAVQJD010102676.1:0-17875 GCA_036023655.1 Nannoperca australis | reverse complement strand
AGAAAACCAGGCACTGCTCATCACCTGCCCAATACAATCCCAACAGTGAAACATGGTGGTGGCAGCATCATGCTATGGGGGTGTTTTTCAGCTGCAGGGACAGGACGACTGGTTGCAATGGTTGGAAAGATGAATGCGGCCAAGTACAGAGATATCCTGGAAGAAAACCTCTTCCAGAGTGCTCAGGACCTCAGACTGGGCCGAAGGTTCACCTTCCAACAAGACCATGACCCTAAGCACACAGCTAAAATAACAAAGGAGCGGCTTCGGAACAACTCTGTGACCGTTCTTGACTGGCCCAGCCAGAGCTCTGACCTAAACCCAATGGAGCATCTCTGGAGAGACCTGAAAATGGCCGTCCACCAACGTTCATCCAACCTGACGGAACTGGAGAGGATCTGCAAGGAAGAATGTCAGAGGATCCCCAAATCCAGGTGTGAAAATCTTGTTGCATCATTCCCAAGAAGACTCATGGCTGTACGAGCTCGAAAGGGTGCTTCTACTCAATACTGAGCAAAGGCTCTGAATACTTATGACCATGTGATGTTTCAGGTTTTCTTTTTTAACAAATTTGCAAAAATTTCTTCATCTGTTTTTTTTTTCCTGTCAAGATGGGGTGCTGAGTGACATTAATGAGGAAATAAAATGAACTTTTTTGATTTTAGCAAATGGCTGCAATAAAACAAAGAGTGAAAAATTTAAAGGGGTCTGAATACTTTCCGTATATGTCAAATAGTGATGTTTTATTTGGCCACTTGCGGGCAGCAAGAATTATGAGTATATTGACATATCATCGCTTTTAAAGTTGATATGCTGAATGTGAACTGTTACGCAGCAACATTTATTTTCATTTCGTGGTAATGTCCTGATCAATGTCCAATATTCCCTGTCTTAGCTTCCATGTTTTTGCTCTCTACCAACGCCTGCTGGAAATATCTGGCCCTTTACCTGCTAAACGCTCCACTGTGTTCACCAGCTGGTCACTGTGTCTGCCTGCTGCTTGATGCTGAGCAGGTCGTGTACAGTGGGTTTATAGAGCATCTTCACTGAAAACAGCTGACGTGTGAGAATGAACCACAGCAGTTCAGTCAAAACAACGACCTGAAAGTGCCTGAAGAGCGGAGGGGAGCTACAGATTCAGGCGTTATTCCTCTCTAGGTTCATCACTACCAGTGACCCCTTTCACATTGTCGTTTGATACGTTTCCAACATAAAAATAGAGATTATAGCCACTTTAAGGAGAAGTTTTGCATTTACACAACTGGCTGAAATAAAGCAGTTTTAGAGTTGAAGGTGTGTCTGGTTATTAGGGGGAAACTAATGTTTTATCACCAGCTGCAGAATGAGATCAGTGTTGCGCCATTCTTGCCGTCTCTGTTTTCCTCATCAGCCTCAGTTGACTAATGATCTTATTCCTGTAAGTATTTAGCTGAGATCTGTCCAGAAAAATTTACGTCTGCGGTGGCGTATCTAACTGCTGCTGCACGGGCAAATGTTTCTTTTTGGGGTCATCTTGGATTTGCTGCGTGTATCATTTTGTATCACAGCCTACTGTAGGATTTACCAGCTGTGGTATCCAAGAGAATGATGAAGCCAAATCTGATTTTACTGCGCCATAAGTACATTTTACCAGATGCTCAAAGAAATATTAAGAAATGTCAAGATTCAGTTGTTTTATGTTGTGGGGAGATTAAAACGTGTAACATCTGGATCAGTTAATTTGATTTTATCACTGTACAGCCCTGTGGGGACTTTTCCAGCCCCAAACCTCCCAACCCCAAATCCATACTGCCACACGGATGAATTAAAAACCATGATGTAATGTGCTTATATTGTTAATAGAGGCAAAATAATATATTTTAATACAAAAACATTTTAAGAGCTCAAGGGATCAATCTCATGGGTCACTAAGGCACATTACAAGGCACAGTTAAAAGTCAGGGGATTTCTGTTCCATATTACTTTATCGTCACAACTTCATAGAAATCCAAAAAGCCTCTAAAGCAACACTTGCAACCTTGCACTTAATCCTTCATGATCTTTGGTACAGCTTTTTTCTGTCTCATGTTACATGTGAAACATTACGACCTGTGACCCATATAACAAGCACTTTGGTGAATCTTTCTTAGCACCGGGTGCCAGAATACAACTGTGCTGTAATTTGTTCTATTTTTCAAGAAGTGAACTGTTTTTACTGTTTTGCAAAACATTTGAATGACGAACTAAAAGTCTTCAGATAAACAGGCACATAGCATATAAAGAATACATGTTGGCTGGCTAATATATTCCTTCACAAAGTGTTATAAGCAACTTTAAAATATATTCAAAAATGATGTACCCTCCAGTACTAATAATACAGATAATAATGCTGATACACATTAATACTGCATATCCTTCTTAGTAAAGATGTGTTGCATATTTTATACAGAAAACATAATTTCATTTAAATTATTTCTGGAATATACAAACATGTAAAAGAGAATCTTCATCTGGAAACTTTACTCATAAATGTTGTGCCAGCGCGTTGGACACGAGTGACGACAGACACAGAGCTAAAGTTTCTTAATTCACAGTTGGTAAGATTCTTAAGGTTCATAGTTAAGACTTCAAATGAATATTCACATATTGAAAACTAAATAAGCTACAAGAACCCAGCAGATGCAAATTACTCGTCTCCACTGAGAGATGCTGTAGAAAACAATGAGTCTCTTATGCTGAGAGTCACAGTTTCAGAGAGAATATTTCATGAGAATAAACCGTTAGATGCATTACAGTACAATAAAGTTAATAATGTATTTTTAGTAAATAAAATATATAACGTCCCTTTCTTGATAAAACTTTGGAGGAGTATGTAATGCAAGTAGAGCGTATTATTGCACACGGCGGCAGTAGTAGCCGAGGACTTTGCATTTTTCACACAGGTGCTGCGGATGCTCCTTGCTCTGGTCCGACACATCTAACCCGTCCGGTTTCTCCAACGGTCGCTGGAACAAAGAGACAAAGAGTTACTCTGCAGGGCCACAGACGCACAAACGCTACGTTTCTGGAAATTCAAGGGTTTTAATAACCTGTGGAGGAGTTTACATTCTGCAGTCACACACATTATTCATGGTGTTTTATTTAAGGCTGATCTTTCTTGTTAGAGTAAATAGAATATAATTGTTCTATAATTGTTTTAAAAATTCTTTCTTTCTGATGACTATTCAAAAGAATCTTAAAGGGGCTTTGCTGGGGGAGTTTGGCCTTCTTGGGTTGGGTTGTCAAAAGATAAATGTGGTAAAGGTTGGTGGAAATGTATATAATTTCACATGTTTTTAAGAGAGATCAGAATGAATCCTGTGGTTAAACATTTCAGTCTACCAGACTGGCAATATCATAACAACAGTTCCATAAAATATATGATATATAATAAAATGCATGTTACCTGCAACAGTATACTTGTTTTACAGCTACACAGGATTTGTTTTCCACAGCTAAAGTTAGTTTGGGCCAAAGGAAAAACTACAAGGAAATATGTTGTATCAATGTGCAGTCACAAAGCATGAATTGGTTTACTGCCATGTTGTGTGCAGTGAAGCAGTGTTTTCCTGTGAGGATTCGACTGTATGGTTAACTGAAAACAGTGAGCAGTTCAAAACCTTGTGAGTCCGTATGAACAAGTCTTCATGTGGGACCCGCTGGTAGCTGAGGGCTCTGTAGTTCAGAAATGCTGTTACCTGCTTATGAGGGTAAACGTTGATGTGGCACTTGATACATTCTTGCCCCATGTTGGCCCATGAGTTCCCGCTCATCCACTTCCTCTTGCATTTAGGGCATTTATATTCACCAAAGCACCTCTTCTTCCCCTGATACGGGGTCAGGCCTTCACCTTTGGGTCGAGCCTGAACAGAAATACACAGCAGACAACAATTCTGACATTAGTGACCTTGTGTGGCCCCCGCTTTAAGAATACTACATTACTAAATCAGGCCGTTCTTAATGTGGAAACCTCGACAGCTTTGCAAAAATTTTGGCTTTTGTCTCTCACCACCTTCAACTGGAGGAGACTGGCTGACCTATTTGGTTTCTTTGGACTACAGCCAATTCAAAGCTCTGCGTGAATAAAACGGGAAGTGATAGCAGCCCTGTTGGTGGTCAAGAGAGTTGAGTTTATGGAATAGTTTTGTCTCAGGAATCAGATGATTATTTATGGTTCCTGTCAACACAAGTTAAAAAGCTAATTTGCTTTGATGCTTGATTAATAGTTACTGTCCTGGAAGAGTGGGCTTTACATTTCAAAGAAACCTTTCTTATCTTATCTGAACTATGAGCGTAGAAGGACAGTGTAGACATTTTAGAAACCTTGTACTGCAGAGAAACATTAGAAAACATTCCTAATGGTTTATTCCTAGGAAGTTGAGATATATTGTAATGATTAAATGTAATTTATTTGTTGCACAGAAACAGAGTTTCAGCTTTCCCATTAGAAATGAACTCCCTCCCTCCAGCTGTGTTCCAGAGGGACCATAAAGGAGGCCCGAGCCAGTGGGGAGACCAATGGGAGAGGCCTCCCTGCTACAGGACAAATACCTCAGGCTTTTAGTCATCCCTCCCAGCTGGCCAATCAGGACACAAAGATCTTAGCGGAGAGGAAATAAAACCCAGATGAACTCTGCACTTGTATAAAATGTCAAAATCCTGAACCCATCACAAAGAAATCATCTTGACAAGACTGGTTTAAATTAGAAGCACCTCGGCCAAAGAAGCAGGGCAAGTAAAAATGAAGAGTGGATCTGCACCACCAGAGAAGTGCACCTCAGATCCTCAGAGTTTTAATTTCACAGCAGGAACATATGTCAAAACTTCTTTCAGCTCATTTTATTTATTTCTAGAACTACATCTGTTTAACTAAACATGTTTAAGGTCTCAAACTGTTAAGGCCACAGTGAAGCATTCTGAGACCTGTGTTTGCATCATTTAGCCACTATGAGGCACTGTGGGAGGTCATTTTTGATGGCAGCCCTCTTTCTCAAGCGTCCCCAGGGAGAGCAGACAGAGCATCATCTTCCTGAGGGAGGAAACAGCTTTCACTCTGCAGAGCAAGCAAAACAAACTCTACCTAAAGTCTGGAGCCCACAGGGCAGCAGAGGGCAGGGCACACTCCGGAGTTTCCACTGGTCCCACCAAAGATGTGACACTGACAGCCGACAAATGAAAATCACACTTGTGACCCGACAGTGAAGGGGAAGCTGGAAGGTTTGGGTGACTGCGGAAAAATGCCATCAAGCTTTCTGCATGCATGACACAAACAGTTTATTTAACACACCTATGACTATTTTTCATTGTCTGTCTTGAAGATCCAATTGTAGTTTTTTATTATTTAACATTGAATCTTTTTTAAATAAATATTATTTGAACTGAGACACTGCTCAGAACTACATTGAAGGAGAGTCTCTAATATGATAATGTAGGGATGGGCAATATGGCCGGGATTAATCTCTCAGTATAAGTAAGAATATATTTCCAACATCGACATCAAAATATTGCTTATAATGATCAAAATGTTCAATACAATGAACCCTATTTCACAATAAACCCGTACAACATTTGTTACTTTAAAAAATGTAATTAGAGGTATTTCATACAGTGACATAATATGAGCATATATCCTCAATAATTTATTTCACTGAAAAAGGTGCAACAATTGAGAAATTGCATTATTGACCTGATGATGGTGCTACATGAAAGGTTAAGGGGTCACCAAATGTATTACAATGAGTGGGCATGTCTAGACCACATTTCATGCCAGTCTATACAATAGCTGTCAGGACATTTCACTCTAAACCACAAATGTGAATCTCATGGTACCGTCACCATGTGGAGGAAAAGTCCTGGGATCATCGTTAGAATACATCCTGCGGGGACCATGAATGTCATTCCTTAATTTCATGTCAATCCATCCAATAGTGATTGAGTTATTTTAGACTGGTGGACTGACTGAGCAACCAACATTGTCATCCCTGAAGCTACACAGCCATCATGCATGATGTTTTGGGCTTGGTCAAAGGTTGTTTATTGACCCCTGTACACAAACAGCACATTTCCTCCTCATTTGGCAAACTGATATCATGCATACGAAACTGTTTTGTTTTAATAAATATATATTAAATGAACCTATTGTGTGCATTACAACTCATCCCATCCAAAAGCCATAACTTGTGTTGTGTAAATGAAATTGTTCCCAGAGTGCAAAGAGCACTGTAAAGCCAGATTTTAAGGCTGCAGCAGATAAGCTTGGCTCAGAACCTTGTAGCCTGGTGAGAGAGGCCCAGGAGGTTGGCTGCCTCCCTCTGCCATCATCTGGAAACCATCAGGATAAACAATGGACTACTCCAAGCCCCCCACCCCCTTCTCCTTTCTCTCTCCCTCATTCACTCTCTCCCCCACTTCCATACCCCCGTGAGACATTCATTCTGGAGAACACAGCAACACCAAGCCTATCGGATACCATGTGGTCAATTACTCCACACTAACAAACCCGCAGTGCTCTCTCTCCCTTGCTGGGTTTAATTTGTATTAGACCCCCTCAGCATCAGGGAGAAGCCCAGCTGTTACCAAAGCAAAACAGCACATTAATGCCTGAACCAAAATCCACAGCAATAGGTCTCCTATGTTTTAAAGACTCCTGTGTCGACTTAAGTGATACTTATCATCATCTTGTGAAATCATTTATCTACAGGAAGGTTTACAACAACAAACATTCCAATTTCCTTAAAGAGAGAGTATAAACAGCCTTCCAAGAGAGGTGAAAAAACGATTACTTGAGTAATAATGAATTAATTGCTAGTTATACATGAGGCAGAAAGGCCAGACATTCTCTGAGTCGTGTTTTTACAATGTGAGGGTTTACTGCTTTTCTTTGCTTTACATGATTGATTTTGGAGTGTTTGCTGGAAAAACAAGCTATTTGAAAACGTCACCTTGGACTCTGAAAATAATAGTTGTTGATCTACATCCAAATATGATTGAAATTGGACTTTGGTAAGCTTCAAAAAAGCACCAAAAAAGACTTTGGTGTGGAGACTTTTCAAGTTAAGAGAGGCTGTCGATGTCCTGATGTGATAGATATACTGTCACTTTATGTCCTGATCATATACTTCAACTATAACACAGAAATGAATCAGAATACATTATTACATTTGGATAATCCCTTCAATTGCATGTGTGTTCACAGCTGTCGTGAAGCAAATAGCAAATAATTGGACATATTCAGAAAATCCAACCCTTTGGAAGAACTTTACATTACATTACATGTAATAAATAAATATGTAATTTTCTTTCACCGACACCCAGGTATTAATATATATCTTTAAGTCATTTTTTTTTTTTACGTCTGTGTCTTTATCTAAATGATAACATTGTTGTATAGATTATGATGACAGTTAAATCACAGTTACTGTATATGAAGCTGTAATTCTGAATGGATTAAACTTGCCCCTCTCCAGAACAAATATGATTAGATAAAAACAACCGGAGGCCAAAAAGCAAATGATTGGTTTTCTATTTTTTTTCCACCAAGCACACTGTTCAGAACACGCAGAGCCTTTAAATTAGCAGAATAATTTCTTCACACGTGCATCCACAGACATTGTACTTCTCAGCATCTATTTCATCGACAGATGGTTATCTTCCAATACCCACTCTGAGCTGACTGAGCTCCAGTCTTGGTGGTGGTCAAGTTGACGACATACACAGCTGTAAACTGGCGTTATGTTTCACAAAGGTTGAATGACAGGGGCAGGTGGGCTGGCAGACAAACAGGAAATGCAACAGCAAAATATTCTCAACTTCAGTTCAAAACACAGCGCAGGGAGGCTGAGACACTGCTGTGTGGGGAGGAAACTTCGTGATTGCGGGTTGTTCTGTCGGAGTGATTCACGGGTTCCCAGGTGGTCGCTAACAAGCCAACAATGAGTTTGTTTTTTGATTGATGTTTGGTAACTGGTGTAGGTATAGTCAGTGTTGCACTGTGAGAATGGTTCTCTCACTGCTGTCAGTGGGAAAAACAAGAACTGCACCTACAGTTCTGCAGTCAGATCTTGAACTAGCAGTCAAACAACTCTAACTGATGAACAGTAGGAATAACAGCATTATGAGTGAACTGCCATCTACCTTCATACCCTTCATGCTACCTCCTGCTCAACCACCTGCAGACTATGTGCTAGCAATAAGTGGGAAAAATGATCTATCCAATGACTGTCTGTCGTAAATCCTCCCTCACAATACAATCAAAATATTTTTGGTAACTAGGTACATAAAACTAAAGACGTTATTTAAATACACAGACAGAAGGATTTATCATTTCCCTGTCATTTCCCTTTCCTTCTTTTCACATGTGGCTGAAACTGGAAAAGTCAACAACAATGCCCAAATCTTCCAGGATGACAAATACATCTTGAAAACATGCAACCACACAAAAACTGAGCTCCACCACATTCTTCTCCTATAGATTCATTAGCTTTGAGTGGGTGACAGCCATTGTTTATCTATCTACCCCACATTCCAGGCTTTTCTCTATCTTGCTCATCCTCCTCAACAGATGATCCGGCCAAAAGCAACAGACAGCATACTGAGGACAGATAAGACATTTATCAGCAGTGAAAACAAAAGGACCAAAACAACAGTAATCACACAGTGTTGCTTGAGATAGACCAGTTACACGTTTGGTGATGAACTGTGTCCACCTGAAGTGTCCAGTTCAAAAACAATACTGATGTCGTTATTAGTATTTTAATATTAGCAGAAATATATTCTAAACTTTGAAATCAAACAGCAAAAACACTGATCTAATGCCATCTCTACAGAACAACATTCATCCGGTGGATATGGCCATTCTATTAAATGTAGATTTTTGGTCAGTGGTTGATCACCTCTGTACTCAGCTATGGCAGTAGCTTTTTCACTTGCTTGTCTTCAAGTAAAAAAAATTTCTTCATGGTGATATATTTCAGAGCCTTTCTAACCGTTAAGACGAGGCTGGTTGCCTTATCTTAAAGCTTCAATAAAAGATTTTTTTGTAGCCACTTTGGGGCAGCGGAAACAAGTTGTGAACACAACATTGTTTAACTTGAACTTGTTAGCAGTTGCTTATTTACACATCCAGCAGTGACGGGGAAACATTATCATTCATTTGGAGTTGTGTTTCTGTCCATCAGGCGAATGAAAGTCCAATATTCACTCTCTTTTAGCTGTATTCAGTTGTCACATTTGATTCACTTTGTCATTTGACAAATACCGATTATAGATGAATTTATAGAATATTTCAATATTTTGGGAAATACACTTTTTTTCGCTTCGTGCGGAGAATTAATTGGGAAGATTGAAACCACTCTCATGTCTGTCCCTCAAAAGCTTAAGCTACTGCCAGTTAGCTTAGCTTAGAACAA
Organism: Nannoperca australis; assembly: GCA_036023655.1. Lineage (NCBI taxonomy): Eukaryota > Metazoa > Chordata > Actinopteri > Centrarchiformes > Percichthyidae > Nannoperca > Nannoperca australis. The sequence goes on along the minus strand of JAVQJD010102676.1, from coordinate 8,450 downwards.
AGAATAGAAACAGCTCGCCAGACTTCGTCCTAATAGCTCCTCATACTCCATGTGTTTAATCCATACAAAACAAATGTGTAAAAATTAACAAATTGCCATTTTAGGAGGGTTATGTGCATGGCTTTCTTTGTAAAATGTTGACCTTTTCCTTTAAATCATGGGATGAATGAAACAACTTAAAACTCAAAACATCAATGTTCAAAGACCAAATATAAATCAAGGAATTCCTTCTATAAGCCTTGCTACTATCAAACACTCCATGTCCAAAGTAATTATCAAACAGACTTTTTCCCTCCATTCAAATTTGATTACACTGTAACTGTAAAGACATACACCCACTTCCTGTGCTACTCGCTGTTTCCAAAAACACGTTCTGGATGCAGAAATCTCTGGGCAGCTGCCTACTGGCCCTTTAAATGAGTGTCCGACAGCCGCTCCTCTGCACAGACAGAGACGGAGAGAGAGGGAGATGACTGTAGCCAAGCAGAGCTGAGTGAACAATACAGCCTGACTTCCTGACCTTTGGTTCCACAGCCCCTCTGGAGAAACAATGCCCTCCTTATTTAGCCCAGGCTCTTCCCACCATACACCCATTTACTGTCAGCACACTGTCACTTGTGTATTCTCTCTACAGTAACCGTGTTCAGCTACTTAATTGGCAAGGGGTCATTAAAATGTTGTGACCCTGGGTTAAGGGGACTGACACATTTTGTCATTTGTTTGGAAATGGATACACTTTTTCAATCTAAACTGTACAGAGGACAGATGATTGTCAGCTGAAGACACTCATTTAATGATTAGTGCAACCCAACATACAGTAAAACATCAAAAGTGTAGCAACAGTATGTCTTTTAGTTGTCTAGAGCTTAAAATGCCTCAGATTCCAGCCAACAAGAACACAAAGCAGTTTGTTCATTAGTTACAGCTTCAGAAGAACGTTCAGCTCAGCTTCAACTGAAGAGGCCTTTTGTCATGACAACGGCTCCTTAATCATTGCTTAGGACCTGAAATATTAGCAACACATGATAAAATCTGACATCATCTTTCTAAAGCAGAGTGAGAGCGGCAGAGGGCCAGCCAGCAGAAATGGCTTCCAGATTTTGCACATTTTAAGGGGCGTGGCGCGAAGACGAATCGTAAATATCTCCGATTTATCCTTTGACGTCTTAACCTTCTAGCGAAGCAAGTAACCCAACTCTCCACCATGCTGTCATCAACGCCGAGCACAGCATGGATAGCATATCTAATGCTTTTCAGTATGGCAACCCAAAAGCATGGGCTCCACCTTGACTGGCACTTTTTCTTTTTCATTATGTTTGATCACAACTTCCAATATGGTAACATGTGTGTCTTTATGAAAGAAGCAGACTTTTCGAGTTGACATGAGCTCTATTCCACCCAGTGAAAGGCTGTTAAAGTCCCCGCACACCCACTTCCTGTGTGCTTCTTCTCTCATCTTACTGAGCTGTGACATTCTTTGTTTCCTGTCCACTGCAGTCCTCGCTGCTGCCAGTAAGATGTTTTAAATCACTATGCATTTTTATTCTTCATTTTAAAAAAACATGATGGTGTTTTAAGGATGCACACAGTTTCCCTCCTGGTTTATATATGAAAGAGGCTCAACCTAAAGACTGAAACTCAAAAATAAGTGTCAGTGTGTTGGTTTTACAGTTTGAAAGTGGTTGAGAGCTTCTTTTGAAAAACATTCTGAAACTGACGAACTGATAGACACGCTCGCTTTCTGTCCAGGTGTGAACAGATGTGAAAATTTTTGCTATAAGCTCACTGCAAATGATTTTCTCGACATTCCTCACATTCCTGTACTGCCTCGGTTCACCGCTGAATTTCACCAATCCCCTCTGTGTTGGCAGTGATGGAGGTGACAAGCTTTCAGAGATGAGACTAGAGGAGAGAGTGATCAAAAGGTGCTAGTAATGGCCAGAAAATATCCAGTATAGCAGTTTACAGAGAATAGTTCAACACTTTCTTGGCAAGAATTAAACGAGGTGATTGATACCACTTTCACGTCTGTCCGTTAAATATGAAGCTGGAGCCAGGAGATGGTTAGCTTATCTTAGCATAAAGACTGGAAACAGAGGGCACCAGCTAGCCTGGCTCTATAAAGCTCACTAATTAACACATTATATCACACATTTGTTTAATCCATACAAAAATCAAAACTGTCAATTCACTGTTTTTGTGGGGTCATGTGCTTTTCAACAGAACAGTTTCCTCCTGTTTCCAGTCTTTACGCTAAGCTAACAGGCTGAAGGCTCCAGCAGCATATTTACAGTACAGATGTAAGAGCGATATCAATCTTCTCATCTAACTCCCAGGAAGAAAGTGTATATTTCCTAAAAAAAGAAATATATATATATATATATATATATCTGTGTGTAAATAGTTTAAATGTTATTGCCAATAAATTGATGTCTTGCACGAACACCTACTCATGTTTTAGTCGTTAGCCCCCTACATTTGGTGGTCTAAAAAGCTATGAAGGATATAACTTTGCTTTCCTGACATATTCATTGGGACAGTATATCTTAAGACTTCTGACACAAACTGCCAAAAAGTGAAACTTAAAATTAAGTTAAATTGAAGATTCAGTATTGTTATCTGTGGTATTATTGGAGAATGATGCAGCTTTCACACTAGGAATCCCAAGAAAGGAAGCAAACACAGTTTAATGACTTCTTTCTAGAACTGACCAGTAAAGGTTTAACAGCTATTTGAACTTCTACTTTTTCCTATCTTGCTTCTAGGACACATCCTGTCCATCAGTCATTTGATTATTTCCATTATACCTAACATATGTCAGGAATTTACCTCAGAACATGATCAATGGTTAAACCACAGCTGCGCATAAAGCAGTGGTCATATTTCTGTGGTGTTTGGAGTAGAGGTCGTGCCTAGTTCCACAGAGAAACCTATCATCTTGCATTAAGACCAGCTCTGAGATCCAATCTGGCATCTGCTGCTCATTACCAACCTGCGGTGGTACATATAACTCAAATATCTGCTGAGGAATCTATTTCACACTGAAAAATGAAAATAAACATATTATTCTAGCTTTTAATACCATGAAATGTAAAAAAAAAAAAAGGGGGGGGTGTGAATAGTTTAGCTAAGAATGTGGATTTGAACTGATAAGCAGATCAAATATGTCACCATATTCACTTAATGATTTTCTCCTTATCAGACAGCACTTCACATGTGGATCAAAACACTTTGGTGCCTTTGACAGACAGATCAAATGGCCCACACACTGTCAGTTTAAACTGCTGCCCGTGTGGATCTGCACCCGACTGATGTACAGCTTCACTGACTGGCTCACCTGAGGGCAGTCTTTGATGTAGTGTCCTTTGTTGAAGCAAAGGTGGCAAAGGTAGTTGGGTGGCGGCCTTTTGCTGGGTTTGCGTGTCTCGGGGGACAGGGAGAGGTCTGAGAAATGGTCCGCCAGAGAGCTCAGGCCCTCCACAATATTGTTGAGGGACCCGTAGGGCGAGGAGCTCTTGTAGAAATTGTTGTTCAAAGCCTGTCAGGGAAAAACAAAGACCAGGAGGATAAATCACTGGCAACAGAATCAGCTGATGTAAACACTGAAATATACAGTAGATACCTTCATACACTAAAGAAGGTGGCAGCTAACAATTATTTCATTACTGATTGATCTGTTGGTGATAGATATTCAATTTACAGTGATGTAAAAAAGAGAAAAGGCAGCACATTCTCACATGGAAGTAGCAAATATTTGGCTTTTTTTATTGAACGATTAATCAATTGTTCTTGATTGATGTTCTGTCCTTCCACGTATCAATTCAGATCTACACAACAGAGCATCTCTCATTTCACAAAAACACAGAAGATTATTGTTGCAAGTCTACGATAAAAGAGCATTTCAGCCAGCTTGTCAGTCCATCACCCTGACTGATTCTCCTGTTTGCGTCTCTGACAGTAGCCGACATTATTTCATTTCTGCAGATGTGCTGCCTTTAATGCATTTGCACTGTGGGCCAGTAGTGTTCATTTCCTCATCAGAATAAAAAGCCTTTGTCATGCATTCTTCTAACTTGTTCTATTGGCTCTGCACAATTAGCATCATTGTGCCTCTGGAGGAGACGGGTGCTATGGCACCGCAGGGCAAACATGAAGAACAGCCTGCAGACACTGGCTGTTTACTCTGAGGGCATCACAGAAAGAGGATTGTGACCAGATGCGTGTGTACACTGCAGTGGGTAATGTTCTACATGACACATCAAACCACTGCATGTCTGTGGCATTTGAATTGTTTCATTTTTAAAGTAAAAGTGTGATTTTTTTAGTTAAAGTACACCAAATGGTGCTTTCATTAATGCCAGTATTTTAACCAAATCTCTCTTTTTTAATGATTGATTTTCCTACTTTTCCTGCCGGTGTCAGCATTAAATTAAGCAGCACCAAGCCCCACTGAGAGAACACTGCGTACTCCTCTGACCAAGCAGAGGCCGGCCAGGGCGAACTCTAACATTTTTAAAACCTTGTGAGAGCTCTTTCTCAACCTGCCATTCCTCCTCCAGCTGCACAGCAGAACGACCTGAACACACTCAGGCACTATACCAGGGTACAAAACACATATTCATATTCTACCCACTCACCACAGTGCAACCCAATGAAGGCATGCAGGTGGTTTACTGTATGGGCAACACAAATAACCTGGAGGGAAAAATGTGAGTCTAATATTCATCGACATAGGAGACAGATTTCTGATATGCAGCAAAACATCAAAAAAGATACAGTGGATTAAAGTTTCAACAGAGCATAAACTGCAATACAAAGTGTTCATCATAACCATGAGCGCTTCTGACAGAGTAACGTTACATGCATTTTACCTCGTTCCTCAGATGGAAGAAGTTGTTGAGATAGTTCGAGCTCAGATCAGCTGCGCTGCGCTTGGAGATGTTCATGTCCTGAGGAGAAGTGTCCGGCTCTGCTTTAAACGCATCAAAAGCGCCGCTCTGAGTGTCTTGCAAAGACATATAGACCCAGTTGAGCAGCTGTGCGGGTTGATACACAGGGGTACCAGTCTCTATAGCAGACATCATGGTGTTTTTTGGAGGGACTGCGCCTCTTGGAACAGCACCGTCAGAACCGCCGGATTATCTGGATCACACAACTTCTTTCAGTCATCCCCCTGCTCCGGCTGGATGGGTGTGATCCTTGTGTTCACCCGGGGAGCCCAGAAGGACCCCAGTAACCGGACAACAGGCACGGGGGGGGAGCGCAGAGGAAGCATGAAGCGCAACAGCCTGAATGCCAGTGGGAAGCTTGAAGCTGCGCTCCAGCCAGGACTCTGGATTGCGTCACAGCGAATAGGAGGTCCAACATGTATTTGGATTTTTCTGCTGAACTTTTCTTTACATATTTATTTACATGAGCTGGAATATATGAGTGCCATTTGTTTTACAGTAGTATGATCTAAAACTAGGAGTTAAAATGTAAGAATAAAGAAAATGATATTTAGGCCTGTGTTATTAATGTAGAAAGAAAGCATTTGAAATACGTTTAATATTTACCAAAGAATCTTGTTCAAACTCTAGATTAGATCTCAATTTTGTTTAACTTGTTATTTTGCTAAATTGTATATATTGTAAAAATGCAGTTCTTTTTTCTGACAGATATAAGTCTGCTGTACATATTATAACATAATGCTTTTTATTGCAGTGATAAAATTTGAGGAGATGTATTTTGGAGACATAAATAGATGTTTCTTTAAAATCATACACCTCAAAAAAATGAAATAACAAAATAAAAAAAATTTGAAATCCTACACTTCCTGCTGCAGTTAGACTGACAATAACCCACGGAGGGGTTACTAAGTCTTCACTGACAATCAAGTTTGACTTGTAGTCAAACTTACTTGACTAAAAGGCAAATAGTCTGCAGCCTGTCCCGCACGTCATGTCCACAAGTAAAGTGCTGCCATCTAGTGTTTTTGTTGATACTGAGTGAGGTAACATGATTTTAAAATCAATACAATGAATTTATCAATACATTGTGGCCTGGAGGTTATTGTAAACCCTCCGCTCAGCTCTGGGTTTGTCTTATTTCCCTGCCCCAGCCTTATCTTTTGGGGATAATTTAGGGACCATCTTTAAGTTACCCTCCAAATGAAACACAAATATTTTAATGACTTCAGGCCAGGGACTATAAAGATCAAACTAACGGTTTAATGATCTGTGTAGCTTTATAAAAACCATTTCAGGCACACAAATTAGTGATTCAGTTTTAAAATCAATAAAAGAAGAACACTATGATGACACTACTTTATTCATCACCATGCATACTAAATAGTCAAAGTTGGTTAAAGAAATGTCTGTGCCAGCGGAAAAAGTGACATTTCAAAAAGTACAATTCAATTAAGATGATTTTAACTTGTTGGCAAATACAGAACACTTTAAATAAAATGCTAAATATATTTGCTGTAATGAAATAGAATCAAACCAAATTAGTACTTGACAGAGGTCACATGATTCTAATTTGAAGTGTGCAGGTCTCTTTGAAGTCTGTGGCAGCTGTTGGAAGGCAGACAGGGACAGAGTGGAGTTTTTTTAGAAATCTTAATGAGGGGACTGAACTTTTTATTCAGAGTATTTTGTCTAAGGCTTTAAACATGTATGGGGGGGATCTTAACATTTGAAAGTTGTCAGGGGCTTTAAAAAGATGGAGTCATGCGTTTTTATTTAACAGTATTGTAACTGAAATTAATATTTTATACAGAGAAATATTTAGAATGCTATTTAATTTCCCATGTTAAAAGTATAAGACAGTTGGCCTAGACCGCTCCCCATGACATAGAAGATAAAGAAGCAGGATCGGGTTCCACAAAATCGTTTTGTTAAACAAAGTATCGCACTGATATGCCATCCACAATGTTGTGCCTGTTATATCACTATGGAAACATTACGTTCAATTCCAAATCCAGACAAATCTAGTCGCTTGTAGACAACTAGTCCTGTGTCCTATGTGGTGAAAAGGACACAGTACAGCTCGCTGACTCAACGTCAGCCCCTCTCGGGTCTGATCCCCTCTGACTGTTAATAATATCCGAGCAAAGGTTATTACTGCAGGACGGAAACAATGCTGTGGACCCACCCACTCCTGCACACAACTACTCCCTCTGCCGCGCGCTTCCTCTCGGCTCGTCTCTTCCTGGATCTGAAGTCTGAATCTGACACGTAAGTGATCTCAATCGTTTGCACCATAATTATTAGCGGTGCGCTGCGTTACAGACGACAACTAAGTTCAACAAAGTACTTTAATACAACTGGCGGTGTCCGTTAAGTTAGCTTAGCTAGCTCGCCTCCCTGCTTGAGGAATGCAGGGAATTAGCCTCGCCCAATTAAACAGACACCGCCTGCGTGGAGCTGTACGTTTGTTGCTCAACAGCAACAGCAACAAACGTACGACTTTCTTGTATTTACAGTATCTTCCTGGCACTTTGACCTGTATGTATCTGCAGTTAAGGCGTTAATAGTTTCTCCCAGTATGTGTTCAGACTGGATGATAAATGTTAAACTGTAACTTCGTCCATATGGAAGGTTCCGTACAAGCTCTCGGACGTCAAAGAAGACGTTGAAGTGAATAGAAACATAAACTTGGCGTGATAGTACATGGATTTATGGACGCGGAATTCGCCTTATTGTAGACGGACAGAGTTCTGAGTACTGTAAAATGTTGTAGCTAATTTAGTAGTCGAGTTGAAAAATCACAGGCCTGTGATGCTCAGTCAGATTAGGGGCTAAACTGCTTTACGGTGCTCCTCGTAAAAACAAGCACTAGGTGAAATGCGCACACCACTCTTATTTTGAAAGAATTGCAAATGCACCGATTAAAATATTACATGTCATTAAGTACTGGATTGATTCTTATGTAAGATATTAACGAATCTCGATGTTCCCACTCATATGTAAATGCGTGGTGTGGTGGGAATGCTGATATTTACGGTAACACGTAAAAGCTTCCAATGATCTAAAAGAGAAGGCAAGAGAAAACAACACGGAAGTGTCAACACTGAAACGCCCTTATTGAAGTCACCTACACGTTATCGAGGTCAGCTTAAAGAACTCCGTAGTGCATGTTACTGCAAACATGGCACCTAGCTGGTGTCCACGGTCTTCTAGGAATATAAAAACTATGACAAACATACTGTGCATCTTTGGATTCAGAATGACTCAATCTTAACTTTTACTAATAGTTCCTGGGTTATTGAAAGTACTACCACAGGTCTACATTTAAACTTCAATGTAAATGAGGGGGGAAAATAATCAAAAGCATGCAGTCTCTTTTCTCCTACCTCGCCCCCCAGTGGTGGAATCAGCTCCCCACATCCGTCAGACAATCAACCTGTCTGACCACTTTCAAGAAACGACTAAAGACTCATTTGTTCCGGGAATACAACAAATGTGACA